>NQII01002226.1:263721-283626 GCA_002778355.1 Clitarchus hookeri
CCACTTAGTTGTCCAGCAACGTCCGCGAGACATCTGCACAGGACTTCCGCGAACCAGCCGCATGCAGTGCATGCGCAGATGCTTCAGACTCTCGGCCTTCGTACTCATATATTTTTACACGCACTGCCCGAACGAGCCAGAAGTATTCGCACGTTGACGTCCGGGTTCGGCGGGAGACGGAGGAGAGAAGCACGCCCTACTGACCAGGACGGCCTCACGTAACCCGGACTTGCAACCGGTAGGACATCCTCGCTCAGTTAACGGGGTCAGCTGTCAGCGGCCGGCGCTACGCTTATCGCGGACCGTCTCCCCCGCCCCCTCTCACCCTGCGCGACGACCAGGATCCCCGCGGATGACGCAAACTCTGCCCGGCCGCCGATACGAGCTGATAAAGTGGTCCTCGGCTCGGATTTTAAAAAAAAACGCGCTTGCGTAACGCAGCGCGCGACGACCTGCGGCACGTTATGCCCCACGAAGATAATTATACACTAATTGAAGACGCGATGTAAAACGTGTTCAGCCCACATCTCCGCGCGACTTCTGGCTCAGGGGTTGATTCAACAAAATTACACTGAACTACTGAAAATAATTCTCGGCATGTAAATGCAATTATTTTAACATGCGCTGATTGGCGGATCTTCAGTAATGTTGGCAACGCATCAGAAAAAAAAAATAGTTTTACGTCTCAAGGTTTATTAAAGAGTAATGTTTAAACTGGAGACCATAGAATTTTTTTGCACGATACCAACATTTAAGGATTTCACAATGTCGCTCTAGCAACTCTTGGATATCTGTCGTTATGTCCATGACAATTGCGATGCGTACAAGTTGCACAGTGATGTCAACCGGCCAATAAGCACGTAGACAACTAACTGATTTTTTAAATCTGGTTTCGGCGCTCGTATCTACTCGGGCCCTTCCCCACCTCGGGTTCTATAGTGGGCGGCACAGGTGCTTCCTGTCAGCAATGTTGTTGAGCAGACAACAAACCCCTGTGTATCCCATACTAATTCAAACGACAGGCAAGGCCCTCGTACTGCCTGCCCAGGATACTGCCGGAGCCTTGGCGGGGCTCAACCCGGTGAACAATCTCAGGGAGGGTCTCTGGCATGCGGAGTATCAAAGCGCTTAACAGCACGAGTCCAACCTCAATGGATTAGTCACCAGGAGAACCTTGGGCGAGGTTACACTGATCGTCTCGTGCTGTTACACTGTGACTTAAAGTGAACAGAGGTAGCTACTTTACAAGTCGGGAGGAGAAGCAGTAATGCCTACATCTTCACCGGTCGCGACACTCCAAACAGAAACAACACAATAACAAGTCCTTACAACCATTACAGGTCGGAGATATATATAGATTTAGAGAGATAGAGAGAGAGATAGAGAGAAATAGAGAGAGAGTATTGGTAAGCTCTGAACATCTAGGTCTTGAGAGCCGATGATGATGAAGTGAGGCGGAATGCCAGGGCGGGGGAAACGGGAGATCCAGCGGCATCGTCCGGCACGATTCCCACGTGCGAAACTCCGGGAGCGATCCCGCCGGGAATCGAACTCGGTTCGCCTAGGTGGGAGGCGAGTAGTCTAACCACTACACCGCCACGGCCCCGGAGACCACTTAGGTCTGAACTGAAATGGAAAGGAGATAATTAACTGTAATGGTTAAGAGTCCGCATGAGTTAAGATGCAAAGAAGGAAAGAAAAGTCAGTACAAAATGTTAAATTTGGCAAAATTTTAAACTACAACTTTATAATATATTATTTCCAGAAGCCCTGTGTCGACATAGAAAAGCGCTAGTGGGGGTAAATACGACTTTTTTTCTGTGAGTATTCCATAACCTCGGACCTGATAGCTCTCACACACACACACACACACACACACACGCGCGCGCAAACACGCACAAACACGCACACGCGCACAGGCAGACACACACACGCACAACTGAAGTCTGGATCCACTTCTGTTTCCATTTCCAAAAAATGCCCCCACCTCTCCAGTACGCCCTTGGTCAACGTCACGCCGAATTCGGAAATGGTACTCAAATTCTCATATCACGCAAGGTTTATACACAAAATGTGGCTATGTAACTGACTAACGTAAGCTGCACATGTTTCCCCTTTAGGGAACTTCTTTACTTCATACCTACTCATTGAGTAGTGCGGGGGGGGAGGGGGTGTCTCAAATACTTTTTTATGTTGACATCTGTTACACTCTTCACTGTGACAATCCGAACACTGTGCACAGGCGGAGAAACCAAACCAGCTCCTTCATGACCAAGACAAATAAGGACTATATGGCTATTAAATGAAATTATGTGTCAATTTAAGTATTTTGGAAATATTTTAATAAAATATCAATTTTCAAATGTGTTTGGTTTCATAATATACCTCCGAATAATTGAGCAACGACAGTACAAAGGTGGATTGCAAAAAAATTGGTACGCGATAGAGAAAAACTGAGGTCAGTTTCGGATTCAGCATCCCAAAAACATGTTAGGATAACATAAATTTTGAAGAAAAAAAATTTAAATGGCACAGATTTTGCAGGCCTGTGTTATTTGTGTTTTCGCTGCGCACACGATTTCTCGTATTTTAAACGCCACTATTGTATATAATTGGCTTATCCGTATTGGTCTCTGAACACGTGACCTCACACTGCTGTCACACTTCTTCTCGCGCGATGCACCGCCGTCCAACTGCCGCGGACTGTTCGGCAGATCCAGTTAAGGCGCCCGTCTACCTGGCGCTTGAACTGCGTTGCAGAGTGTTCCAAATACACGTTTTTCAACGAAACTATTAAGCGTGCGTCCAACGTGCTGATCTACAAAAAGAACACACACTTCAGACGAGAGCTGTTAAGTACTTTCAAAATATCACGTACGTTAGAAACATCAATTCAGAGTACTCCAAAACCGCTGGAAAACGGCCTTTCCAAGGCGCTGTAGCTCAAAATGCACTAATCAGATACACACAGAACTACTAANCAAAACCGCTGGAAAACGGCCTTTCCAAGGCGCTGTAGCTCAAAATGCACTAATCAGATACACACAGAACTACTAATAACAATGTGGTCTCCTCCACCCCCCCTCCTCCCAGCAACGACCCCAATCCCCAACAGTTTTCATTACAAGGCAGCTAATAAAGCACCGCAAACAGATATGGCGGAACATTAATGCATCTCATTTCTCAGACAGGCATGCGCCGGTATCCAGCGCTGACAACGCTTCCAAAATCAAATTAGATACAGTATTGTGATATTTTCCCGTTACTTTAATAAGCTCGTTCTTTCTTCGGCGTGCGTTTTATTTTGATAGAGCGTAATTCTCCAACTGCACAATAAATTGCCGAAGTTAGATAGGTGGATGAAAGATACTAGGCAAAACAGCGCAATACATACATATATACGTATTGAAAACCATTGCTTGTTTAGCAAGCGACTGTTATTGACCTACCAAACACAATTTACAAATTGCAAACGAAAAGTTAGATATTTATTAATCTACCGCTACTTTTTACTTTGTACAAAAACCTGTTACGGAGTCCCAGAGCAAGTAGCAAGTATTCTAGGCTCTATCTTCAAATAATGAGCAATTACTGCATCAGTATCGTCGTTTATCAGTTTCCTGCTACTCGACGCGGGTACTTTAGAACACTTTAGCTAAGCTGGTTTCGCAACACTAGTGGCATTATTTTCATCATCTCGAATGGTCTTTCTTCGTGGACTGTAGAGGCCAGAATGCATAAAACGGATTCACAATTTTTTTTAAAACTTCAAATTTGAATTTTGTTTTTCAGTGCTAACTTATGTTACATGTCAAGTTTTTTCACAGTTACTATGTACTCATCTTGCGGATATCTTTGTATGTTATAAAATTTTCTTCCTTGAATTATTTCTTGCAAAATTATCTCATTGAATAATAAACTATATAACTGACAGTTATGTGAATGCTTACGAGCCAATATTAGGGCTATTGCAGCGAAAGTACACTGCTGAAATTTTCTGNTAACTGACAGTTATGTGAATGCTTACGAGCCAATATTAGGGCTATTGCAGCGAAAGTACACTGCTGAAATTTTCTGATAAAGGGCCAATTTCAGTTAACTGCATTACGAGACTTTAAAGACACTTTCATTAATTATTATTTAGTGCAACTGGTAACTGGCTGAAGAGCTAGTAAATGTCTTAATGTCACGTACGAGTATCTTAACTTTTAGATTTCTACGTCTACAACTTGCGGCTGTAAGCCGCAGTGGCTGTACGGAACTGATCAATAATNTATCTTAACTTTTAGATTTCTACGTCTACAACTTGCGGCTGTAAGCCGCAGTGGCTGTACGGAACTGATCAATAATTTTAAAGGAAAAAAAATCTATCGACACCACAAGCATTTGCGAAAAAGATTTCTCCCAAAAATTATGTCGGCGATGATGGCAATATTATATGTACGTAGGCCCTACATACACACATATGCACGTGCATAAAACTCTAAAAGTGAAAAACAAGCGTTTGAACATTTTGAGGCAAAAATCTCACAATTATTCTAATAATTTTCAGGAAACAGTTTTAGTGGGCAATATCCGATAGCAACAGTTGTAGTTGGCGAAAATGTAGAAAACTGTGGCGTGTTATATTCAACGATACTGGCAGGGAAGCGAGCTAGGCCAGAAAGTGATGTTCAATTGTCATGCTTGTCACGCGAGCAGGGACGAATAAGTCGTCAGACGTTTGAGCACCGTTGCCAGGCCAGAGCTGCGTAATTCATCGCCGTCTGCGATGAACAGGGCAGTTACACACGCGCTGGCGTTTCTGTACTCGCGCCGTCTGTGAAGACCTCGCTGTCGACGAGACGATAAGGCCATTGCGCGCCGAGAAACTGTTTGCAAGTATACCACGCCAGTGTACACGTGTAATGAGAAAGAGTGGCTGGTCGAGTTGTTCCACGTACATTCACTTTAGCGTTCCTACATTTGCTCAGGAAACAGTCAAATGCATAGGGAAGTTACCAATTATGCTTTGCAGCGCTGCTAAGCGTTCTTGTATTTGCAGCCTGATATATGGTAGTATTTCCGCACAATGCATAGTTTAAAAACCTTCCATTACAGTTTAAGAAGTTTACTAGGAAATTTTTTACAGTGTAGTGCACGGCGAAGATGGTCACAACAAGAGCTGATGATGCTATATTCAAATGACACGATCACTAAGTGTACAAATGGCTCTCAGAGTCAAGGCAGTTGTGTAGGGAGGACGGAAGCTCAGTTTCAATTACATTCATAGAACGATCCTCAAGTCTTGATAAGTTCAGCCACAGTGCCGTAACGTCCTTTAGAGAACACGTGTTTTACGTCACATCATAACCGAACAAAAGTCAATGAAAGGAAACATTTAGTTTAATAGGTTGTTCTATTTTATAAACGCTTTTGTCTAATAGCAATTGCAGCCATGTACCATTATCTGGGACGAAATTGTACAGAATTTATTTTGTAATAAATTAAACAAATATATTTCGAATTACGATTTTATATACCTAATTCAAGCCATAACAAATGACACTTTAATTTCTATACTTTTAAATCTGCAGTGGACAAAATATTGTACGTTCTCTGTAAAATAGCTCAAAGAATAAATGTTCAAATTTGTAAAATACGCATTATACAAATTGAAATGTACGTAATGTGGAATGTTCAATTAATTTTAAAAATAAAAACATGTATGCACCAATGGTCTAAATGTGAGCCTCCCATTTCCTTACACACTGGACTGGTTAATACAAGGAGATAAATATTATTGACAGCCTACACTCGCCGGGAAGAAACCAAAATTTAGAATGTGGCGGGTTTTCCAAAACCCCCTTTCACGATCTAGCAACACCTCATTCAGTAACACTCACGGAAAATTGTGACCGTATTGCTTTCACTAGACGACTTAGGCCCACCTTGTACAAATATAAAAAAAAAGTAAAGTGATGGCCCGCTGTTTAACACCACACAATTAACTTTGCACTGGTCATAAATATTTGTAAACAACTATTTTACCGGCCCGAAATCTAAAATTAGCTCGCCATGTTTACACAGAAAAATGAACTAATGTGCATTAAGCCAAGTCTTCCGCTGTATCGTCGGGCGTTCTAATCTGCTAAAGCCAAGGCTTATCAGTCGACGTGGATGACGCAGGAACGAGATCCGCGTCATCGCTGGCGATTCTCGCCGTGGGAGTATGGGAAACGCCGCGGTTTCAAACCAGGCCGTTGGCGTAAGTGTTCCCTCTCCCTCGCGACAGGGCACCGGTGGTGTAGTAGTTACGACTACTCGCCTACCGCCAAGGCGAACCGGGTTCGGCTCTCGGCGGGGTCACCCAGATTTCCGCACGTAAAATACGCGGCGGACGTTGCTGTGCTGTTGGCCGGGGCGGGTTTTCTCGGAGCACTGCTGCTTCCCTCTCTCGTGCATTCCGCCGCCGCTCCACGTACACCTCGCTTCACCCTGTAACTCGATGTTAAGCGCCGGGGACCACTCAACTCGACTAGGAAACCGCGACCTACTCCCCAGCGAGTGAAGAGGCACAATGCTCGGCTCGCATTCCATTCCCAGTCCAGACATCCCCATTTCCGTTTCACGTACTACACCGAAATAATTTAAGGCGAATGCCGTGGTGGTTCCTAAACTTAGGTTCAGGTTAAGAATAAAACGAGTTTTCTCATGGGAGAGTTTGGCATAGGGATAATTTCCGCCGCTAGGTGCGCAGTATTCAAAAGAGGTCACTTTTAATTAGAACTTTAAGCTACGCGAACAACAAAACCGAAAAATTTTACTTATTTACGAAGTTATTTTGTATTTGATTTATAATTATTGCGATTATTTTGTTTTTTTAACGTAGAAAATAAAGAAAATCCGGTACACGTGCGACACTAGCGCTTACCTAGTGGAGAAACTTTAAGTTGCCAAACTAAAAGCATTGATCTTCCTAACCTGGGTAGAATAAACCTTACCCCGGCCATTGGCAATTCCTTCCCGTTCCTGCTTGTCTAAGAAATTCGTTTCGTCTCTAATGACTTGGCTATCGACTATACGGAAAGACCTTTACTGCGCATCTTGTCATAGGTCGTGAACGGTAAAGCGAGCACTTTTAAAATCAACCTTCAGGAAAAATCACTATCCATTAACAATGAGTTAAAAAAAAAAGTATTTGGACACGGTCCAACAAAGAGAGAAACAGGTCTGTATCAAACGTAAGATGTGTTCTCCGTAGGTAATTTCCCTCTTATTTTAGCTCTTCATGTACCGTATTTGTGGTCTCCTTTCGTCGCACTTCAGATTTAAATAAAATTAAACATAATATGTTAACAGAAGTCGAGCACAAAACGAGTATTTGGACAGCCGTGTTCGAACCTGTTGACGAATGCAATAGGTTGTCTTATGCCAACTCGAGCTGAGGGTCTGTCCGCACAGTGTAATGGACCAGTACACAACGCCTTACCGCGTTAAAAGGAACGTAGAGGGAAACTACTAGGGTAACTACATTTGAAGAAAGAGCAGTAATTATGAAATTGCATAATTAAGGCAAGAACTAAGCTGAGTTAACAGNAGGGTAACTACATTTGAAGAAAGAGCAGTAATTATGAAATTGCATAATTAAGGCAAGAACTAAGCTGAGTTAACAGGTGAACAGGTTGCAGGAAATACACTCTCGCCAACAGAAACATCGATTATGTCTCATTTAAGCAGCACGCTTGCATCAAAGCAATTTCGGGGCCACAAAAAAAAAAAAAGAACACTTGTTCGGAGTTTAATTCCTGATCTTACTGCCTTTTAAGATAATGAATGCGTACGTGGGGACGTACAACCGGCTTTTAGTGGCATCCCGAGACGAATTCGAAGAAGTTAAATGACGGGTCATCGCGACTGACACTCGTGCTTGTAAATGCCGAGCTGATGAACACAGCACTGCGATATGTAAAGGTACGTAGAACCTGCTACACCAGACGGCTTCAATGGGGGCTGCAGCCTGTTCACTGTTAAAACACTTTTTTTTTAATTAACCCTCGAAAGGAAAATTCCTGCAAATAACTGCACATAGTTTCATTTCATAATGACTGCAGTTATACCGACAGTTATTTGTAATGTATCACTGCACGTGTACGAGCAGCGACTGAAATTTGTTAATTTAGCTTTGCCTCGAGACAATTTCACAGCTTCACTTCCTACACAGGTGAACCGGGTTCGACTCCCGACGAGTTGTCGCCCGGATTTTCGCGTTCGGGAAACGTGGCGGACGTTGCNGCCCTTGCGTGTTTAATTATTAGGTCTGTTCGACCTTTAAATTCTTACATTATCTGAGTTCAAACCGGCGTGAGGCCGGTTGGTTTCTATCCTTAAAGTTTTATTTTATGTTAGTACGAAAGGACCACGTAAATCAAATATTTTGATTGATCTTGATTAATTTTATTAATTTGGCAAATTTAAGTGCATTAAATTTAGAATTTAATTTAAACTATTGATATAGTAATTAATATTGATAACTATGAATTTATTTCTATAATTTCTTTTTTAATTTTAATTATTTTTGTTTAAGTAGGTGTTGCTTTTTTTACTTTATTTGAACGTAAAATTTTAGGTTATGTTCAATTTCACCGCTGCTCCACACTCACTACATTTCACCCTCGTCGGCTCAAGACCGCTGTTAATCGACAACCAAATCCTTCTTAACTCAACTTACGGTGTCCCTTGACCTGCAGAGAAGTTACGGGGTAGTGTGCGCATGCCACATGCGCAGCGACCACCTCTGTGTCGTTAAATTGAACGGTTATTTTTTTTTTCGTTATAACTGTCAAACCTAAGGCCAGAACAACCTTTACACAAATAAGTGCTTTAAGATGTTCGTGCACCTACTTCTGGCCGAGTTGTAATGTAACTAAAAAAATGATCAACTTACAGTCACTATTAATCAGATAATTTTGTAACAGCACTGGTTTATTTAGAGCGTAAAGAAAAAGGCGCATCCTTGCTTGAATACCCACGTGGTTTTGTTTTGACAGCTCTTAAGGGCATTCGCGAGTCAATGTCGAGGACACGCGCATATCACGAAAATTAGTCTACCTCGTTTATAATTGACTGAACCGAAACATGTATACGCTCTTCGGAACTAATTCTACCATTTTACGGAAAATTGTTACTAAAAAAATCTCTAGAACTATCTGTTACTTTTCCAACAACGGACTTTACGTAAATCTCACAGAACTTGGAACCTTTCCGCACGTTTTCTAGTTAGATTTTCTGCAATTCCGGTTACAGGAAGAGATTATGATAAAATCTTAATTTCTCTTAATGTGGGTGTTTTACTGTGAATTAAAAGGAAACTTTTAAAAGTTAAAATATTTTATTCCGGAGAGAAGTTTGCAGACGACTGAAAAGTTCCGGAGTCCGTAACTGACGGTTTATACAGCGATCGTTTTGAAAGCCCTCTCATTGGGAATAATAATCAATAAATATATTTTATTTCAGCCTTAGACGTTAACTTCCGAGTGCGGTGGAATACACACACTGTGTTTATTACTTACATGGCAATGTTTATTTAAAAAGGTTGTTAAATTATAAGAAATGGCTGAAAGAAAAAAAGTAACTTGGGCCTCAAAAGTGCTCACTTTACCGTGAATAGCCTACAACAATGCGAGGTGAAACTATTTTATTTCTATAAACAGCTTTCTCAGTTTCTAGCAGTTGCTAACTGTTACGGGTGCTCAGTGTTACTTTGTTATGCTTGAAGAAATGTGGCGTGGATATCCTAACAGCCGCATTAATGACAACTTTCTAAGTTACAGCGGCGAAGAAAGCTTCGTGTGGATTCAGCATTGTTCGAACCCGAAACCAGAAGCTACAGTAATTATGGAGACGTGCCTTATTATGTACTGACGGGAGCTCTTTGTGACCGTACGGAAATGTTTAAGGTGGCCGCCTGGGTAGGCCACCGAACGGTGTGCAGAGCTCCACCAGAAAACGTTTTATAAAAAAAACCGTCCAACGTGCCTGAGTGAGGTCTGCTTACGAATATCATCTAAGAAACGTTACGCGTCTGTATACGTTTTTCAGTTCCTCCAATTATCTGTAAAGCATGTTTTTGTGATAGAGAAAATGGCTGAAACGGGTGTTTTCACGGTCATTTTTAGGTATAAACATTCCTGTACAAAACATTAAAAAAGGAATAGGGACGTGCATCAAACCTTTATTTTTATTATTACGTCATAAAATGGTAGTAGGGTCCCCGCTGAAAGTCTCATAGAGGCGCGTTATCGAAGGCAAGACAAAATTTTCAAGACTACTGAAATTCTGCCAGGAGAGGGAAAGAAGAACATTCGGGAGATTTTTTTCTCTGCAAAAGTTTTTGATTTTTAAGATCATCAAAATTTCATTGTTCCTATTTTTTCCCTTCACACTTATCCTTTATTTAGTTTTAAAAAGGATAGCTACAAATTATTTTTATACAACACATCATTAAATTTTGTTGTAATTAAGTTCGCGGTTTCTCCCCAATTTATTAAGGTACTAAAGGCTGTGACAATAATGTAATTTTGGGGAGGTACACGTGCTATGTTGTACTCCACCCATAACATCTAGGGGAGGGGGTACAATGTACCCTTCCTGTTCCTACACCCCTGATACAGTCCACGGTGCAACTGAGACAGCGAACCTATAAGCAGCTGTATTATCAATTAATAAAAGGAAATATATTTTTCACTAGCACAGAAAACAAATCAGACGTACCGCCATGAGTGATGGGGTCTAAATGCGGACCCGAAGAATGTATCGGGTGTTAACGGCCCTACCTACCAAGCCCGCAGCCGTAAACTTCAAATGGGGAGTCAATGTTAAACAAAATTCCTGCTCATTGAGTTAATTTTAAAGATAACTATTACAAACAAAAAAGATTTTGATGCAACTTTCTAAGAGAATATTGCTATAAAAAATTACTTTCTGTGGAAAAAAAAATTATTCACATTTTTTTTTGTTATAAATTTTAATATTACATAAAAACATATTAAACAAAACAATCGGCAATATGTCTTAAAGTAGCAACATGCCTTAAGAAATTTCACGTAGAATACTTTTTGTTTGTAATACATATCTTTTTAAAATGGACGCAATGAGAAGGAATTTCATTTAACATTGATTCCCCATTTGAGGTTCGCGGCTGCCGGCTTAGTAGGCTGGGCCGTTAAGGACCCGCGTAGCGTGCGGCTACAGCGACCAAGCTTATTACAGAGTAGATAAGTACACAGAGGCGAAACGGCGCGGGCAGTTCCTTTGGCGTGGACGTAACCGCCCTCCGACTGGCTGCGCGAGGCTCTGAGAACGGGCCTTGTGTCTGACTTGCAATCGGCTGGGTTTGCCGGCCGGTCGCGAGGCGCGGATTGGCGAACGGCACTCGGCAGCGACGCCATATTGCTGGCGCGTGCTGCTGGAGTTCGAGGTACAAGAGGCTGTCCCACGATAGTACACTGTGGTTCCACACAGAACACGCTTCCTCGGTTGCCTTGTTCAGCAACTAGGGATTTCCCACGCACACCGAGCCGAACAAATCTAGCGAGGGATATGCAGGAAGAGCGGGTGAGGTGAGGAGAGTGACAAATAAATAAAATGCCTAGCTTGTGTTGACCTTGCAGAGAAGAACTACTGCGCGTTCTTGCTTTGTCACGCGCCCAAACGATTCAATACGAAGTATACAAAATGTTTCTGAATAACATTTTGAAATTCAAACCACAGCATCGATGGACTACTGTAAACAGAAAATCCTAGTAACAAAATGTTTGGAAAGGTCATCTAGTATTTTTTTTTATTAAGTTTAAATTAGGCAAAAGGGACGTACGGAGCCCGCAAATATTCGTACCTGCTTGAACAACAAGTTGCATACCACGAAGGCGAATATATTTGGAGCGCCATGCGGGAAGCGCTTCTGGCAGCCATTACCACTCAATTGCTAATCCGCCGTTGTTCAAGTAGTGCACTAACAAGCAAACACTAGCGGCGCCGTGGCGACCAAATACCTGGAGTTTATGGTGGCCTATAAGTGCAGGTGTTCTCCGCATGGCGCGCCAGTTCCGTTCGCCTTCGTGATATGCAACTTGCGATACACGGAGGTAAGTATGGCTGCGGACTCCCTGCGTTGTTTTGCCGAACTTCAACTTTCATTAAAAAATATACTATACGACCTTCCCAAAATTTTGTGACTAGTTTTTTTGAAAGGAAAAAAAAATCTCTGCTCGTAATTACATGCGTGTTACAGTGCGCACTGACATTCAAGCTCCCAGGTTAAGTTGGTAGTACAGTAATACAAATAATTCTAAGAAGTCGAAGTTGTATTCCGAGTGTAATGTTTAAAGTAATGGCTGTATTAAATTTGTATTTCTTTCCTATTGTATACACCTCGAGNGTTGTATTCCGAGTGTAATGTTTAAAGTAATGGCTGTATTAAATTTGTATTTCTTTCCTATTGTATACACCTCGAGTATGAATTTGCGTGTTAGTAACACATTTACATTGCACTGTTTCCCTCGTGTGGCGCATAAACAAAGTGATAAGGCGCGTGGCAATGTTAATTTTACATATGGCAGTAGTAGATCTTACGCAGGGGTTTCAAAATTGCACTGGTACAATTTTTTTATAATCTGCACTGAGAAATTGTCTGTAATTTTACAAACGTTTGTAACAGCACAAAAAAATTTATCTAGTAACATTGCTCGTGTTTGTGATGGACCTCAAAAAATGTTTGTATTACACTGACCGGTATCTACGAGCTAACATGGAATGGCGGACAATCAACAACATAAAACCGTATATAGCCGTTTGTCGCGAATTATTTTACATTTATATATCTCTCTTATTTATGCATCGCGTTTGTTTTATAACACAATGAATACAATTGTATTTCCACTTTTTAATAATGTAAGTTGTGATAGAAGGGTATAATTGGTAATATTACAAATATAGGTTTAGTAGATTTTACAAGAAAATGTGTTTAGTTATAAAAAGAATTTTCTTGGCAACTGGTTTTCAAGAATTTTTCTCGTAAAAGTACAAAGTAATTTTTTACAGTGTACTCAATTAACCGTGAACAACATACACTCTCTTAGTCTAATATACCGCAAGCCACCCTCCGATTAGCGTCCCAACGTAAAACAGGGGGACGTTAGAAAAGACAGACGTGTAAACAAATTGTACGGCACACGACTTCTCAAACACTTCAACTCTGACAGTTATGCAAGCTGAATCAAGGAACGATGTGATGCTGCTTGCGTCACCGCGACTCACCGCGACTGACTTTCCGTGACGCTTGCTTTCTGCGGTGACTCTTCGCAGCCCGCGTGCACGATGCTACCGGGAGAAAGTACCCCGCCGCGCAAACACGCGTTTCGCAGCGTCATCCCGACCGACGCCGCGCACTCGACGCCGCCGATAAGAAGAGCAATCGGCCACCCNGTTTCGCAGCGTCATCCCGACCGACGCCGCGCACTCGACGCCGCCGATAAGAAGAGCAATCGGCCACCCCAGCTACAGCCACATCCATGCCGACGCTGCAGAATGTACGCGCGTTTCCTCTGCAAGTGCGAACCCGGGTTTAAAATCGTCGGGAATTGAACTCAGAGATCGCCACGGCGGGACGCGAGTCGTCAGGCCATAGTCAAATTTAAACAAAAACAGTACCTCGATACAGATGTCGGGTTACTTGGCTAATAATTGTATTCTCTCTGCACCGACATATAGGCTGTGAAATTGTTAACTGAGCACTTTTGAAATCAACCTGTGAAAAGTGTCACCGCCCTTACCCGCACACATTTTAACGGGCACACCAAGTGTCAAAGCGCCCAGTAAAGTTGGTAACGACGGAAGTAAAGTAGTGGGGTNGCACACATTTTAACGGGCACACCAAGTGTCAAAGCGCCCAGTAAAGTTGGTAACGACGGAAGTAAAGTAGTGGGGTGGAGGTCTCGAGAGCCGACGAGGGTGAAGCGAAGTGAGTATGGAGCACCGCCGGAATGCAAGGGCGGGGTAAAACGGAAGATCTCCGAGATAGCTCGCCGACCAGCGGCACCGTGCGGCATGATTCTCGCGTGCAAAAATTCGGGAATCGAACACGGGTTGCCTTGCTAGCAGGCGAGTGTTCTAGCCGCTACACCACCGCGGCCTCCAGGAAGGAAAGTAGCACCAAGTCTTAACGTTGGATTGAAAATATTCAGCAAATATTACTGAATACTGAAATTATTTATATTAATTTTTTTACCTTCTGTTATTTTAATGCATGTAAATTTAAGAATATGTAAATTTGTAGAACATGTACTTTTGAAATAATTTTACGGTTACACTTGACCGATGTACGAATAAAGTGGTTATAATCCATTCACGGTTACTTCACACGTTTCTGAAGTCTTGCCAAAGTTCTACTTCCGTGATATTCTTCCGCCTTGTGCAAGCCAAGCTTAACTAAGTCTAGAAAATTACACTAAAGGACAACGCACCGTATTCATGCGCACTCGGTTGTAATATTATTTTACATAAGAACTATTTCTTACCAGGCGCTACCAACACACATATTTTCTCGCTGTTTTATTCATATTAATTTTTGATGAAATATAATTTATAAATAAAATATAAGTAAAAAAATCAAGTTAATAAAAAACAAGAAGTATAAAACGCTTATGAAACGTCAACCAAATACGTCATACATGGTGAGCTTTCAAAGGTTTGATTCAAAAAGTGTGAAGAAACCGTGAATAGACTATATAAGCCCCAGGCAGTGTTATTGTTACATATGGCGGAAGGATACACAATATGCAGGGCTTCCAGAAGTGCCCAATTTACCGTGAACTGCCTTTACCAAACTTCTACCAAGAACTACCTATTCCAAACCGCACCAATATCGTAGGCAATTTATAAAATGATGTGTAGTTCACCAGTTCAAATTTTCGCGACACTAGATTATTACGACAATTATTTATTAAACAACTCGTTTTCGTTCCCCATCTCACTGTAAGTATGACAAAAAAAAAATCATTCACCCCCAAACAAAACTAATGCTCATACGTCACCATGAAGAACTTTAACTGTTTACGTACAAACACAATGACGGCCTTCAGTTATCAAGTTTACTCTCGTCTCAGATGCGGCAAATCACGTGTGTGAGTGAGTAAAGAGATTTGGGCGGCTCTTAACATCGAGGTCTTGAGAGCCGATACACACCATGTTGCTGGGAGTAACTAAGGTGGCGTTACTATTCTAAACTAAATAAACGAGAATTCGATTGGATCACTACCATAAATCACAAGATGGTTGCTTCTGAAGTTAGTGACTAACACCTTAGGGGGGCTGCGGTGGTGCAGCGGTTAGACTTATCGCCTCCCACCTGGGCGAAACCGGGTTCGAATCCCGGCGGGGTCGCTCCCGGATTTTCGCACGTGGGAATCGTTGCGGGTTTTCTCGGGCATCTCCCTTTTCTCCCGCCTTTGAATTCCCGCGCTGCTCCATACTCACCTCACCTCCCTCTCATCAGCTCTTTAAGTGTCGCCCAAATCTCTGCCCTTCACCAACACCTTACAGCTCAAGTCTCCGGTATACGACCCCCAGGCTTCGGGAAGAAACCAAGAATTTTTTTCGGACAGCAGCGCGACTGACGCCACCTCGGAGCGGGGACTTTCTTGAGTCACGAGCCTACTTCCGTTTCCTTCCTCGTCTTCGTCACTATCTCATCTCACTTCATCCCGTTTTGCTGGCTGGTTGGGAACGACAGGTCTGCCTCTTGGGTGATGCAGCGACTGCCTCTCTCAGACGAGACGGCCAGTGACAGAGTAGCAGACGTCGAGCCAGACGCCCCAACACAGCCCGCGAACACGGGCACAATGACCACCCTACTCACTAGCAGCATAGAGGGCAGAGTGCGCTTGTGAGCTGCGCAGTGACCACCCTACTCACGAGCAGCGTAGAGGGCAGAGTGCGCGTGCGAGCTGCGCAGTCGCCACTCTCCGTGTCCCAACATTGGACTCACTCACTGCCAACAGTACTGTCAACTGTTTACGGTAGCAAGCGCTTTGAGACGTTAGTACGCGTCCTCGAAACTAGTTTCAATGCAACCAGAATACATCCCAGTAAAAGTAAGTCGGAAGTGTTCTATTCACATAAAAGAGCCGGGTTTGTTTGCAAACAAACACGTTCGTTGCTCTTGGCGGTGCGACTTCGACAGGTGACGATAATGGCTCTACCCTACTTCATATTTAGTCAATGGGCTGTACGCCCAATGCGAACATTCACAAACCAAAAACTTTAAGGGAGGAAAAATAACTTAATTGATTTTCGCGATTTCAGTTAGCATCGTTGCAAAACGCTGACAAACTTGACGCACTACGAATTCCTGCTTGAATCATACCTGCAATCGTGGGTACTTTGTGAAATTAGACACTGCAGTTAAAAAGTTTTCGCGAAATAAAATAATAAATACGAAAAATTTCATTTCTAAGAAGGCACCGCACCAAAAATAATCACTACGGAATAAAATCCCCCCCTCCCCCGGGTAGTTCAATCCTACATGTTTGTCCACGTTTCGCTGTTTTCTCAGTGAGTTGTAGGTCTTGCTTTAGGACAGTGAGATGCAACTGCTGCACGTTGCAGCGCTGTAGGGCAGGGTATCGACGCCTGCTGTTACATAACGCCCACCTTCTTCCCCTGCACACTAGCGGCATCGTCATGCCGGAGGATGTGCCACTTAATGGCCGCTCGTCAATGTGTTAGTCAACCAGCGTGGTGGGCGGGCAGAACCACGTCGTGAACGCACCACGGGCAGGCTGCAGTGTGACGACACTCCGCTACTCCAATCCCACCCACGGGACGCCGTCAGCTTCCCACTGCACGCCTTTCTTAACCTACCCTGATGTATTCGCGGTTCCTTCACACTTTTTTAATCAAACCTTCGGAAAATCACGTGTTTGGTTGTTTCCTAAATACGCCGTGTTTCACAGTCGTTCTACACCTCCGTTAACATGATATTATCTTAGTTTACGTTAAATTGAAGTTTCGCCAATCTTTCATTTATAAATTATAATATTTCAATTATAAAAATATGAACAAAAGCAGTGAGAAAACATGTGTGTTGGTAACACCTAACAAGAAATAGTTCTCGTGCAAAATATTATTACAACTGAGTGCGCACGAATTCGGTGCGTTGACCTTTGGTGTAATTGTCTAGATTTAGTTAAACTTAGTTTGTATGAGGCGGAGGAATATCCTGGAAGTAGAACTTAAGCAGGACTTCAGAAAAGTGTGAAGTAACAGTAAATGGATTATACGGTCATATTCCGTTTCCTCTGCAATGCGCAAGGTGCGAGAACAAGTTGTTCCCTTACTTGTATTGCAGCATCTGTGTACATCACACGTTAGGGATGTTGATATTGGCAAAAAAATATCGATATAATTTGTATTGGTAATCTAGAAAAGTATCGTTTTACAAAACGATAAATCGAAAGAAAACTGTAGACTTCCGGTATACAGGAATCCTACATTTTATGTATTAAAGGACTTAACAAATGTAAAATTGCTTGGAATATTACATATTCCTGTGTTTGGTGCATGTTGCCAAAGTAAGCACAGCAATTTTTAAATGCAATTTTGGAATTGAAAATCGAGCTTTTTAAAATATTTATTTCCGATACCTGAAAAAAATATATTGATTTCGTTGAAATGTACCAACGATTTATATCGATATATCGTTGATATGATATCGTAATTTCGATCAATCGATATTTTATCAACCTCCTTATCATACGTCACTCTACTTCCAGCAAATCTCGCGCGTCGCTTGCACGTCGTCTGGAGCAGAAATGCAATGCTTCGTGCACTATTATACCGTTGACGGAAAAAAAAAAGGGGGAACGGCCGCAAGTTAGGTTAAAAAACTTGAAGATCTTCAACGGCGTGATAAAGCGGCCCCTCCTGCCTGCATCGTTTTTCTCCTTTTTTACCGAGAAGCGCAGTAGCCACAAGGGTTACACTGACACGCGCTACCAGAGCGCCATGGCCTCTACGCGCAGGTCTCTGAACTGGCGTGCAGTGTTCTCGTAGTGCTGCGTGTACCTGTAGGACTTTCAGCGGTGACTCTCTCATTTTATTTGTGAAAAGTCGGCAGTAAAGTTCAATGCAGGCTCCTATCGTAGTTTGGCTCGTGTCCGGCTAGCATGTTTTAAGATATGGCAGTCTGGAAAAGCAGTTTTTAACTATATTGGAGGGCTGCAAAATAATATTTACAGCATGCGTGGCCACTTTAAATTATTATTCCGTCCTCGTCTGGAGTACGAAGTATTTTCGTAGTTAAACATACTGGGGGCACGTTTAATAGTCTCGTAAAAAAGAAAAAACAGGATTTCAAACACTGTGCAACGCAGCTCAAGAGCCACGCAGGCGGGACCCTTAATTAAGTGTAAGCAGGGTTTACAGAAGATGAGCTTGTGTGGTTTTCAGCATGGTTAAGCTACATTACGTGTACAACACGCATTAAAGTATTTAAGTACGCAATGCAAGGTAAATAAGTGCGAAGTTCGTATACATGCTGTGCAGTCTCCAATCTTCATTTCCAACCAACGTGGAAATAGGCGCACGGTTGTTTTTCCGTTGCCCTGTGTTCTCAAGAATGTATCTAACAACGGTGCACCATCGCACGAGTTTTCTAGCAGACACGTGAGTGCAAGCAACGTGTTCTGTACGTCCGGGATAGGAACGTGATCTGAGCTACGTGCGCCTAGAGAAAGGGATTCAAGCAAGGAGCAAGGAGGCGTGCATAGCGGCAGAGAGGGATTAGACAACCATGGCCGCCATTGGTGCAATGAGTACCCCCCTGAGTGTACCTATAGTTAACTAACAACAGAGCGGGAAAAACCCGCATAGGCAAACTAAAAAATCCTCTTGACCCGAAAAAAAGAGTTCAAAACTTATTACATGCATTCATATGAAATGCTACAGGAGAAAGAGAGGGGGGGGTGGGTGGACCACGCTCTTTACTAGCGGGTGAGAATAAACTAGAAGCGAAAAGAGAGGCTGGGGCCTTATTTTCTCATTCTGATTGGCGCGGGCTTAACCAGAGTGATTGGGAAAACACCATTCTGGTAGGGATAGTTACGTAATCCTCGGTAGATTCCCGAAACAATTATAGTAAAAAAAAAAAAAAAAAAAAGCNGAGTGCGCCTGCCTACCAGTTTTGGCTAAGCCGCAACATGTAGGCAGTATCAATTCTAAAAGAAAATTAATTTAAGCGTTAAGCAAACAAATGATAAAACCCGTTGCATGGACTTAGGCGCGCGTTGGATTACGTTTGCAATGTAACAATGAACTATATGCTATTCACGGTAAAGTGAGCACTTTCGAAAGCCCCCTCATATGGAATTATAGTCAATAAATATATTTCATTTTAGCCTTGGACGTTAACTTCCGAGTGCGGTGGAATACACATACAGTGTTTATTACGTGAATGGCAATATTATTTTAAAAGGTGGTTAAAAAAAACTGCTGGAAAAAAAGTAAATAGGGCCTCCAAAATTGCTTACTTAACCGTGAACAGCCCATAACATGAGTAACGACTGGAAACNTCTCTGTGCCGTAACTAATCAAAACTGCACGATCACAGTAAGAGTGGCTTAGCGAGGACTTCGTGTCCCAGGGGCAATGAAGAAGGCTAACTAACCCCGTGCTGATCACGCCAGGATGTCACACGAGCAGCCTGGCGGGTTACGAACAAGGGAGGGGGCTGGCTGCTCGACCTAGCGCTCCAGACGGAGCGCCCCGAGAAAACCCACCGGCAACGTGTGCCACGTTTCCCTTCTGCGGGGAGCAACCCCCGGCGGGGATCGAACCCGGATCAGTGTGGCGAGAGACGGACGGGGCGGG
>NQII01002226.1:302245-318065 GCA_002778355.1 Clitarchus hookeri
CATTCCCATAATCCCCAAAAATAATATAACCCGCCAACTCAAACGTAATCACGTAAAACTCACGACCATATCTCCGACACTGTCACAACTTCATTTTAAGTAAAAACACACAGCACGTTTTGTAATTAGCAGTTACAATGCAATTTCAGCTTTTAAGTTTAGGAACTTTGCGGATTTTCTGTCCATAAACGTAATCTCAAAAAAGATTAGGAACTTCTATACGGTTGTCGCTTAGTCGCGTATAAGTCCTCTCCGCGTAACTTACAACTCCGCTTTCAATATAACCGCGACAAGTACCAGGATGGGACTAGAAGGAGTAGGTCTTGTACAGCTTAATCTGATCGGCGGTGCGTTATCAGTCGAGTCTTGTGGCTACCATGTTGCATTTGCTACTTTCGCCATCGTATTGTGCCGTGCTTGTTACGGGAACGTACTTACATATATTCAGCGGATTAAAAATATTTCTTAGTTGAAAGTGTTCTATTAATACACAAACATCACCCGGGAAGTGTGCCAAGTTTTTTTTTATCTCGATCGAACGTGTCATAACCACGCAATTTCTTTAATAGTAAGGACTAATCGTAACAAAATTCTTTATTTACGGTTGATTTTAGTCATGCAGTCTCTCGATGGCGTAGCCCTGCACCTAATCTTTGTAACATCATCCTCTTCAAATACTGAACACGTCAAATGAAAGCTTTATGGACCAATATCTACGTGTCGTATGCTAGACAAAGCGCGCGCGTCATTTCAACGGGTTCGTGTTGTACTCGCGAGTTTCCGATTTTCGCTGTTCTCTCAGCTTCCGCGCGTTGTCCGTTGTAAACAAGTTTTAGAGACTAGCTTCGTCGCGCAGTGATTATGTTTTGACCATCACAAGTGGTTTGGCTTATTAGATCAACACCAACGTGTTTCCAAGCAACTCTTAAAACGCCCCGCGTATAATCTAGGGCAACTTGCGCGGCCGGGTTCTATTAGGCGCTACGTTCGGTCGACGCGGTCATGGGTTCGAATCCCCAGGCAACGTATGAATGAACACACGTACGTGAAGTTAGAAGTTTAAGTGCCCTCCGTTTATCGCACGGGGCATGTCGTAGATAAACAACGATCAAAGCATAGTTACTTGGCTCCTGAAACATTTTATGCGTCGGTGCTTTTAAGCGAATCACGTGCACCGATAACATTAAACGGGTAACAGTTGTATTACAAAAATAAATTAAATCATCACGTATAGGCGTGTAACACACCCCCTCCCCCCCCCAACCCAAAGTGAAAAACTGTGTTCTAGTTATAAAATAAATTTTTAACGCCTTCGTTATTACAGAATTGCTCTGTCAGAAAAGTTCCCGGGTTCAATAAATATTAGTCTTTATTGCGAAACGTTTTGAAATGTGTTTTGTAACATTTCGCCCGTGGCTGCAAGGTGTTAGGTATGTGCACTTGCTTGGGGCGTACTTGTAACCGAGCACCAACACGCAGAGCCTGCGACTGTTAATCGCTGTAACTCTCTGCACGACTGCTTCAGCACACAACACGCGTCGTGTGGAAACTGAAGCCGCGCTCCGTGGTCGCGGACGGCAGGACGTAGCGGTCGACATCCCCCCTCCTCCCCTTACTTCGGGGCCGTCGTTCCAAGGATGCGGGGACTGGTTTAGTGTGTTGAGTGGCCAATCTGGATGTGCAGTGCTTAGATCAGGCTTATCGCCATCTGAATAAGCGACTTCCACGCAGGGCGACATAGGCCTTCTAATCATGAGGTTGCGGTTTGGAATGGCGGCTGCTTAGNTTCCGTCACATCATCTTGCGTTTTTTTTAGGGGTCTCAGTTGTCACAAACGTTTTTAATAAATTAATTAATATACTTATATGCACACATACATACATAAACACTAGCACGGTGGTGGTCGTGGAAGAAATGGTAAATTAATTGACTGCTAATTAGGTTTGTACGTTGTTGGGTTTAGCTCTTTCTTGTCGAAGTGGGCATTGAGCAAGGCACTGCAAACTTGTTGTGCTTCTTTGTTGTGGTTCCAGGCCAACACGCCGGTTTCTCGGAAGTGCCAATTGTCGGAGTAGNGCAAACTTGTTGTGCTTCTTTGTTGTGGTTCCAGGCCAACACGCCGGTTTCTCGGAAGTGCCAATTGTCGGAGTAGCCACGCCAGATAACTATTAAAAATAATAATAAGAATAAATGTAAAAATTTGTGGCCCTTTTTCTTGGTGTACGAAATACCAAGTTATAAGAGCTTTCCAAGCGGGCTGTTATATTGCAAAAGAACAATCATAACTGATTCCGAAGGGAATAGAAGCAATCATAGCTGTGTTGGTGGGAGCAGCAGATAGGTTGTTACCGATACATTTGTATCGGTAAGTGATTGCAGCCTCTTTGTGGTATTGGAATTGGGACTGTGCCTCGTTAACTGGCGTTTGCACGTGAAAAAAAAAAATGTGCCTCTGACGGTTCTTAATTTCAACCACTAATGCATTGCACGACTATCAGACAGTTCGATATACTCACTGAAGTATCCTAGTCACGAATTAATTTCAACCTTACGTCGATGCTGTAAAAAGGAACAGAACCTACGCCGTCCGATTTAAAACAGTTGCCTCAAGATTAGCTCTTCGAATACACCTCCCTGTTCACAAAGAGCGTAGCCCCTAAACATTTGGTTTATTTGATAGCAGAGCATTTAAGGTAACCGGAAGGGGACAGCTTACACCCCACCGTACTTCGCTTAAATGTCCCTTAACCCGGCGTTGGTCGCGCCGTGAGCCTTTCCCTCACACTCCCGCTTTTGTGTACAAAATCATTTTTATGTTGGTGACACGGGAATGTTTTTTTTTTTTTTTCAAATAATAATTTATTAAATTGTATACATAGAGAACAAATAGAAAAGAAATATCAGAGGGAAATAAAAAAAATTAAGTCCAATACACACTTTTTTTTTCGGGAAGTGTGAGGGAAATGCTCACGGCGCGACCAACGCCGGGTTAAAAACGCCGCAGACGTGCGTGTCTTACCAGAGGATCCGCCCCCAGAAATCTCGCGCCATAACAAGCCTGTGACGCGGATGTAGGTAAACTGTCACGAAGAGAACGAACACAGCCCACGTCTACTGTTAATACACGCAGTGCCTATATTAAGGGTAGTTTTTTTGCGACGTAATCTACAATGGAAATATTTTTAAGTCACTTCTGGGGTGCCTGTTCGCGCTCTCCAGGAGTTTGGCGACGGTGAGAGTTCATTACAAGGGCTCTACAACCGTGGTGCAGGAAAATGAGGGGCTGGTGGGGAGGGGGCGAGATCGTTCCACCACAGTATACTGTAAAAGATAGAGTGCTGTGTCGTACTGTAATTGGAAAACACTGGCTGTAGTAGGTAAATAGTGCAGCCCCAGAGTTAGTAGAAATATGAGCCAACTCTATTAACGGTCACAATTAGCGCCGATTCAAACGCAGCAGCTGAAAGAATGGCGGCAATACCGGGTAAACATTGAAATGCTTCAAAACCCGAGATCGGGACAGTTGTGTGTAAAGTTGGTCTTGCCACCGATTTATCACAAGTTTGAATCTCAGAATGGCTCAATTAATTTTTAATGCGTGGAAATGATCCGTGCATATGCCTTCTCTTTGGGGTGTCAGTTTTCATGCTCTGTCGCTCTCTTCGAACACGAATCGTAGTCTCGCATGCTGAATGGACTTCAGAAACTAACACGACACCTTATTCATTAGTTTTTCATCAGTGCATTCGTCATTTTCGACAGACAGTACAGAATAAACACAGGATATTCGGGCCCAGACGTTCCCGAGGGGTAATTATATTTTCCGTTGCGCTGTAGCGGGGGAATTTGGGAGGGGGTGACACGTACAGTGGATATGGGGTACAGTGTGCAAAACCAGCCTCCCGTGTCCCAACATTGAACTGCTTTCCTGCCAATACGACTATCATAAACGGCGTGGATAGGATTTGAGATCATGAATACTGTTTAATAAATAAGTGCTTTCAGATGTTTGTACATTTATTCTACCCAATTTGTAATGNCCCCAGAAATCTCGCGCCATAACAAGCCTGTGACGCGGATGTAGGTAAACTGTCACGAAGAGAACGAACACAGCCCACGTCTACTGTTAATACACGCAGTGCCTATATTAAGGGTAGTTTTTTTGCGACGTAATCTACAATGGAAATATTTTTAAGTCACTTCTGGGGTGCCTGTTCGCGCTCTCCAGGAGTTTGGCGACGGTGAGAGTTCATTACAAGGGCTCTACAACCGTGGTGTAGGAAAATGAGGGGCTGGTGGGGAGGGGGCGAGATCGTTCCACCACAGTATACTGTAAAAGATAGAGTGCTGCGTCGTACTGTAACTGGAAAACACTGGCTGTAGTAGGTAAATAGTGCAGCCCCAGAGTTAGTAGAAATATGAGCCAACTCTATTAACGGTCACAATTAGCGCCGATTCAAACGCAGCAGCTGAAAGAATGGCGGCAATACCGGGTAAACATTGAAATGCTTCAAAACCCGAGATCGGGACAGTTGTGTGTAAAGTTGGTCTTGCCACCGATTTATCACAAGTTTGAATCTCAGAATGGCTCAATTAATTTTTAATGCGTGGAAATTNAAAGTTGGTCTTGCCACCGATTTATCACAAGTTTGAATCTCAGAATGGCTCAATTAATTTTTAATGCGTGGAAATTATCCGTGCATATGCCTTCTCTTTGGGGTGTCAGTTTTCATGCTCTGTCGCTCTCTTCGAACACGAATCGTAGTCTCGCATGCTGAATGGACTTCAGAAACTAACACGACACCTTATTCATTAGTTTTTCATCAGTGCATTCGTCAGTTTCGACAGACAGTGCNATTAGTTTTTCATCAGTGCATTCGTCAGTTTCGACAGACAGTACAGAATAAACACAGGATATTCGGGCCCAGACGTTCCCGAGGGGTAATTATATTTTCCGTTGCGCTGTAGCGGGGGAATTTGGGAGGGGGTGACACGTACAGTGGATATGGGGTACAGTGTGCAAAAACAGCTCCCGTGTCCCAACATTGAACTGCTTTCCTGCCAATACGACTATCATAAACGGCGTGGATAGCATTTGAGATCATGAATACTGTTTAATAAATAAGTGCTTTCAGATGTTTGTACATTTATTCTACCCAATTTGTAATGCAGTTTGATTAAATTCTGATCGATAAAAGTATTTAATTCATACAAGAGCTTGCCTTTCGAAAATTAAGATAAACAAACACGTTCATCACTGTCGGATCATGCTACTTTGACAGCTGTATTGGTGTGGGGTAGATGAATGTTGGCCATACGCGTAAAATAAGATAAATTGGTCTACCTCATATTTAGTCTATGGGGTAACACAACGGTAATGTTGCCCCCGTCTACCTGGAACTTTTTCCCACGTTTAGGAAGAGAAGCGCGGGCGCGATAAGGGCGACACTGCCACGCGCATCAAGTACGCCATCGCCGCTAAGCGCAAGGCTCTGAACTGGCGTGCAGTGTTCTCGTCGTGCTGCGTGTACCTATGGGACTTTCAGCGGTGACCATATTATTTTATTAGTGGGAAGTCTTTAGGAAGGTTCAGTGCAGGCGCCTATAGTAGTTTTGTGTGTATCTGATGCGTGCATTTTGAGCTAGAGTGCCTTGGAAAGGCCGTTTTTTAGCGGTTTTGGAGTACTCTGAATTGATGTTTCTAACGTACGTGATATTTTGANTTGGAAAGGCCGTTTTTAGCGGTTTTGGAGTACTCTGAATTGATGTTTCTAACGTACGTGATATTTTGAAAGTACGTAACAGCCCTCGTCTGAAGTGTGTGTTCTTTTCGTAGATCAGCACGTTGGACGCACGCTTAATAGTTTCGTTGAAAAACGTGTATTTGGAACACTCTGCAACGCCGTTCAAGCGCCAGGTAGACGGGCGCCTTAAGTGTTCAAACCTAAAATTATGTACTCTTCATATAGGTACGAAAAGAGGAATCAAAATGCCGGCGGTGAGANTAATGGTTTCGTTGAAAAACGTGTATTTGGAACACACTGCAACGCAGTTCAAGCGCCAGGTAGACGGGCGCCTTAAGTGTTCAAACCTAAAATTATGTACTCTTCATATAGGTACGAAAAGAGGAATCAAAATGTCGGCGGTGAAATGTTCGTCACGGCCACACACAAGCTTATTTAAAAATCACTCTAAGAAATGTTTTGCAAATTTGCCACATCATTTTATACGCGTACAGAAAAAAAGCACGAAAGGTAAATATGTTTCCCATATAACCACGGTAGCTTCCATGCATTTGTTCAGGGAAGAGTCAAATGCGTGGCGGAGTTCACAGTTGAGTACAATAGCATTTCTATATTTGCATCCTGAAATATGGTAAATTTTCCACACAATGCATAGACCAGAACCTTTCAGTACAGTTTGGGAAGTTTACTGAAAAAACTTACCGTGAATGTATTTTTTTTTTTTAATGACGGCGATGTTATTACAGTTCCACGCGACGTTTAACGACTCAGGTTGGCAGCCCTTCCTTCCGCGCCCCAACCCAACTATCTGTTTGGACTTTCACCTTTGTGTGTGTGTGTTTTTTTTTTTTTACCTCTGGCGTGAACCCGATTCGTGCTTGATCGACTGACACGAATGCTACAGCCTTTGAAAACGTTTGCTGTGTTCCTCATTGACGTACGCCAGTTAGCGAAACGCGAACTGTTTTAGATCCGCTGTTATTAACTGGTTCGACATCACACAAGGGTTTCATTACTAAACCACAGTCGCGGTATTGTAATGCCGCTTTACTGATTCGCTCAGCCAAGACTGCCGTTTATAAGATCAGTAACGTTCGTTAATTATTATATTACATTAATTAAACAGTTACTAAATAACATCTGGTATGTATGTCATTCATTTACACTTTTATACCATAGCATATTTACGGTAAGGTAAAAAATTATGTTAGTATACCGTTGTGTCAGGTTTTAAATTTCTGTGCTGGAAAATGTTGTTAGAAAACTATATTCCACAACCCAGTCAAAATAACAACGGCGATTTTATTATTAATTGCTATTTTAGTGCAGATTTTAAACTCTGCCACTTATTTCGTTGAAAGGATGACCATTTCTACTGCTTTTGGGATATACTAAATTCTATTCGCGGTTTCTTTACACTTTAAGAATTAATCCTAAATCAGCCCATGCATATGACGTATTTGGTTGTTTCCTAAATATGCCACGTAGACCAATCACAAGCATTTTATTTATACTTGCGTTAACATAAAAGTACATTATTTTTGGTAAACTTGGGCTTTCATTAATATTTTATTTAAAAATTATAATATTTCATTTATAATTAATAAGAATAGAAATAGAGAGAAAATAGACTTGTTGGCAATGCCAATTTAGAAATAGTTCTTATAAAAATACTATGCAACTGAGTGCGCACGAATGCCGTACGTTGTCCATATGAGGTAATTTTCTAGAATTTGTTCATCTTTGTTTGCACGAGGCGGAGGAATATTCTGGAAGTAATAATTTAGCAGGGCTTTAGAAAAGTTGCAAGTAACTGTGGATGGACTATAGCTACTGCTTTGTGCTACCATTGGAGCCACGAAAACCCTGTTGATGAATGCTAATGTTCTCATTATTTATAGTTAATAATCAATGTGAGTAATTATAAATGCTGATATACACACGCATAGGAACACAGGAAAACCAAAATTCAGAGGATATTTGCGACAAATTTGCTGTTCATTGGCAATAACGACGATGGTATCCACAAACCCTGTCAGTTCTGCCAACACTGTAAGCGCGAAGTATTTCCGTATTTCAGTGACTGAATAACTTAACAAGCTTTTTATGCCTTCTCCCTTCGGTAAAAATTCATTTTGTTAAGCCGCGCGCCATAACTTTGACCACGAGGAAATAATGAACTGATATGCCATTTCCAACTAGGGCAAAGAAGAGCGAAGAGATCTGGACGGCTCTTAACAGCGAGGTCTTGAGAGCCAATGAGGGCGATGGAGGTGAGTATGTAACTGAGTCGAAATGAAGTGGCGGGGGAAACGGGAGAACCCCAAGCAAACCCACCGACCGGTTGGCATCGCCCGGCACGATTCCCACATGCGAAAATCCGAGAGTCACCTGGCCAAGGATTGAACCCGGTTCGCCTCGGTGGGAGGCGAGCAGGCTAACCGCTAAGCCACCGCAGCCCCTATTTCTAACTAAGCTTGGCACAGTGTATCCTACTGCTCGAAGGGGTGATCCTAACCCCTCATGTGTATTGCTCAATTTCTGTAACATCGTTTCCGATTTACACATTTTCAAGAATATCTTAACAATTAATGAAGATAAAAAAAAATTGTCGGTTCCTTGTTTTCTAAATATGCAAATTAGANGCTCAATTTCTGTAACATCGTTTCCGATTTACACATTTTCAAGAATATCTTAACAATTAATGAAGATAAAAAAAAAAATTTGTCGGTTCCTTGTTTTCTAAATATGCAAATTAGAACGGAACCTCAGAGTTATAAGTTAGATTTAGTAAAATAGCTTGGAACTGTGCGAAGAAATATTGACTCGCGAGTGTTCCCGTCCTTTGACCTAACGAGATAGGCGTTGTCTGCTAAGGCGTTTATATGGCGTCAAGCGGGGTGCATTAGAACAGTGGTCATTCGAATGCAAGCATTCCATTTCCAGACTATTTCGCACCGCCTTCTCGATATCGCTAGCCTCAAATACTGCCTTATATTTTTGTTTTGAAGGCTCTCTTAGCAGTGCCTTCGTCGAATGGCTCTGGTTAGTCTGGTTTCACATAATCTCATTCCAACCAAATATTGAATTCCAGGGGCCCGCGCGCTCCTCGATTCCTTCGGTGAGTCGTCTTAACGATACTTTTTCTATATTGACGTCAAACCCACCAGCTTTCGATGTGCGTGAAATACGTTTTTAAATTGCATCGGAACGCTGTCTCGGCTTCCACGAACCCACTGGCGTTGACGATTCTTGGTCGCGAAGCTCGGGCAGGGGCCTGAACCTGGGCTACATACAGGATGTTGGCGAGCCACGTCGAGTCGCAGTGGTCTGGCAGGAGGTCCACTACACTTAGCAACGTGCTCCTCCAAAGTGCCTGCCCTTGCCGCGTTCACTGCGAGCACATGAGCGCCTGCCCGGGTTGAAGTGGCAGCTCGCTCCGCGTCGTCGTACGTTGCACAACCGTGCGCGAGCGGCATCGCGGAAACCTGCAGTCAAGTGTCGCTACCTGCCTCGTCTCACCCTGTACAGCTGCGAAGGCGTCTGTCTGTGGGTGTTATCCTTCCGGTTGATGGCGATACCACAGCGCTCGGACGTTTGAGGTGCGTCTCTGTACGGGTCATGCACACACGACCTCTCGTGTCGGAGCCCATTCTTGCGGACAGCGAATGATGCTCCACAATAACGGCAGACGAGTCCGGAGGAGGCCCTGTCGATACGTTAAGGACGCAGTTGACTGTCGGCCGTCACGTCGTATCGACGCACCTGCAAGTATGCTGTATGCTCTAGAATGTTTTTTTTTTTCGGCAATACAAAGGTCAGCTTTTTTTTAACGGTCACATGGAAAATAATTTAACTTAGGTGAATGGCAGAGCGTTTCGGACGTGATTGTGTTAAAGTGATAATCGTGGTGTTTTCAAAGTTCACCGGCTGTGTTCTGCCCGGGAGGCGAGCGTGCTAAGAAGGGAGTTCGGCACGGACGTTACTGTAAGAACACACGATCATAGAACGTTCCCCTCCCTTACACTGCCTGCACGGGGAGGGGAGGGGAGGGAGGCAGCAGTGAAGCCACTGCCTTCGCATCTCAGCTCTACTCATTGTCGGAATTTTGAAAAATGCAGGTTAGGTTAGAAACTTGGACAATGATCTTTGGTCCCCGGCCAGGTTTAGTAGCTAGGGCGAACGATATGCTAACTAGTTTTGTTAAACTGAGGGGATTTTCGTCCCCGGACAGACAAGAGATTTTTCGGGGATGATAGAAGCGCGGGTGTGAACGTGGGCAGTGGGAGAAGCAGGCTGCCGGCCCTGCAGTCCGCTGCGACGCGAGTCAGGCTTGCCAACGGCTACTGCGCTTCCTCACCGCAGCTGGAAGTGGTTCATTACGAAGTTCAAGTCTGCAACGACGAATGGTAAAGCATGGTGGGGACCAGTTTGTGGTGGGAGCCACGCTGCATGGTTCAGTATACAAAGCCTAAATTTTTTTTTACAACCAATGGTGAAGTGTGGTGGGAACCCGCCGTGGTATCTACCACAATCAGCACCACACTTACCAACTCACTTGGCACCACAAGCACCACAATCAGCACCGCATGCACCACAATCAGCACCACATTCAGTACCACAATCAGCATCACAATCAGCACCACACACCGCAATCAGCACCACACGCCACAATCAGCACCACATACCCACAGTCAGCAACACATGCATTACAATCAGCACAACACACACCACAATCAGCACCACAATCAGCACCATAATCATTACCGCATGCACCACAATCAGCACCACGTGCGTCAAATCACCACTACACACACCATAATCAGCACCACATTCACCACAATCAGCACCACATTCACCACAATCAGCACCACATTCACCACAATCAGCACCATAATTTGCACCACATTCACCACACACACCACAATCAGCACCACAGCAATGCAGACAGCAATCCACACACCAATCCATATGTCAATACACTCACCAATCCACTCTAATCCACACCGCATGCTCCTGGTGTGATATAAAACAAGCGGAAGAAAATAACTTACATAATGGTAGGAGCCCATACACATTGCATCCTCCCGAAATATCAGTCCTTTTAGACGAGATAATTTCAGAAAATAATTATAGTTTTATCGCCCATATCGTATTCCGGTAGAAATTGCATAAAAACGACCCCGGGTACGCAAAGCCTGCCCGTCACATTTTAACGTAAAATAGATAACCCTTTATGTGAAATAACATCAGGACAAAATATATGTTCACATTAAAAAANGTCACATTTTAACGTAAAATAGATAACCCTTTATGTGAAATAACATCAGGACAAAATATATGTTCACATTAAAAAAAAAAATTCCGGGAGGACAGCGATGATAAGTTAGCAGCTAGCGAGTTGGTCACAAGTTTTTTCAACCCGTCTGAGAGGGTCCTTCCCGGGCTGACCGTAATGTGCGTCGTTTACGCATTAAAGCTATTTTTCCCATGGCAATTTGCGTGTAAGTTTTTTTCCCCGTAGATTGTTACAAAATTGACTTTGGTGTAAGGGGTTGNTCACATTTTAACGTAAAATAGATAACCCTTTATGTGAAATAACATCAGGACAAAATATATGTTCACATTAAAAAATATATTCCGGGAGGACAGCGATGATAAGTTAGCAGCTAGCGAGTTGGTCACAAGTTTTTTCAACCCGTCTGAGAGGGTCCTTCCCGGGCTGACCGTAATGTGCGTCGTTTACGCATTAAAGCTATTTTTTCCCATGGCAATTTGCGTGTAAGTTTTTTTCCCCGTAGATTGTTACAAAATTGACTTTGGTGTAAGGGGTTGAACACGAGAACTTAATTTTTACTGCATGATGTTATTTCGAAACTGTGGCTAGCCAGCGTGCAGCCCGCTGGAAGGAGAGCGAGCCGTAGACAGTTGCGAGCGAGCCGCCGGCTGTCTGCCTGCGTGTGCAGCTAGTGCTGCAGGAAGAGCAAAGTCCAACTCAAGGCTGCCAACTCGTGAATACTGGACGTGGTACCAACCCACACCTGCCGTCGCCGTCGCTGCTGCCGCTAAAACGACGCGTCTTACATATGCGAGGCCCCATCTCCTAAAAAAGGGGTTTTTTTCCGTCAGTGTCTGCTACAGTTTATGTTTCTCGGGGATGCCCCACGACCTGATTTACTGGAATATTTTAACTTACCAGTGCGCTCTAGTGGGCGGTACTAAAAATAAATGGTCAGTAGATGTCGTATGGTGTTGAAGGGGGCGGAGGCCTGCCAACTAATTAGCGAATATGAGCAATTGACCAATTAAATAACTAATAAAAACATTTGCGAGGATGTGGTGGAGGAACCTCCGGAAATACAAGTTTTTAAAATAATTTTTCTAATATGTAATATTTTTTTTATAAGTTTCAAATATATTTTTAATAAATTTGTAAAAAAATTTTAAGTTTTTATAATTATTTTATATATATTATTTTTAATTTTTGGGGTCAAGGTTATTCAAGGTCACGGGAACAGGGTCAAGGTCAAAGGTCAAATTAAAGGACACCCAGATTCAACATGGCGGTTGGCTGACGTCATAAAATGACGGCCGGCCGGCGCCTGGCGCCTACTCCTGAATTCTTTGAGCCCGACCCATAATTTTTATTATACTAACGTTTAGTTCTAATAATAAAGGCAAGAAATAGTGCGCATGCCAGTTGCGCAAGAACCAATCTCCAAAGCACAACATTAAACTTTTTTGTCCAATAGAACTAGCAAAAAAAAAGTGTGACTGTGTCGGGGACACGTCGTGGGTGTTATGCGAATGCATCTGCGTTAGCGGGTAATATATATTTTTTTCGGATGTGAGAATCAAATTAAAGTAACTAAATAAATACTTAGTTTTCATGGCTTGAATCTACAGATCTGTAGAATAGATTCTTAGTTTGGCACCAAAATCGGCGCAGTGGCATATTGGAGTTACGAGATACAGTCGTCGCGGGCCCCCACCCACACATCGCGCATGCGCGGCGTCAACTCAAGGTCATGCTCGCATCGCAGTCGCACGCCTGATCAAACGAGATTACATTTATTTCAATCGTGTTATTAGTCACAGTTACTGTAACTATTGGAATGGATCACCGTGCAAACGTTACATCGCCGGCTCCCTCCTGGTACCCCTTGTTTCGGTCTTANCCGTGCAAACGTTACATCGCCGGCTCCATCCTGGTACCCCTTGTTTCGGTCTGATTTCAAAGACGTCTTCGCGTTAGAAACAGTGTATTGCATTTAGTTTAGACAAACGTTTAGATAAATACGAGCTTTGAAATGTATTTTCGCTTCCTCAGGAAGCTTTTTCAACTACATTACACCAAGCAGTACAAAGTGTGGGTTTGGTGAAAAATCAAATGTAAAAAGTTGTCTCTGCCGCAGTTTGGCAGTGTAATTGTGACAGTTCTGCTGGCGGTGAGTAGATCAGCGATGTTAGTCCGTGATTTGGTTACCTGCGGTGCGATTCTCATTCTCTTTTCGGCTCGGCGGGAGCAGCCCAGTTACGCGAGTACCTGGGAATAGCGGAGTTAATGAGTGGAGAGTAGAGGAGAGATTTGGGCGGCTCTTAACATCGAGGTCTTCATAGACGACGAGGGCGAAGCGATGCGAGTATGGAGCAACGGGAGATGCGCGAGAAAACCCGCCGACCAGCGACATCGTCCGGCACGATCCCCACGTGCGAAAATCCCGGGAGCGACCCCCGCCGGGAATCGAACCCAGTTCCCCGAGGTGGGAGGCGAGTAGTCTAACCACTACACCACCACTGCCTCCCGGGGAGTTAGTGGTGTTCTGGCAGGCAGTTAGTCTAAATCACTTCACTTTGTGCGGTGGCTACTTCCACCACTCTTATCATTTCTACGACGTAAACCGGCTCACCGAGAAGACGACAAGTGATTGGTGATCGCGTCCCACGCGTATTAAGAGGCACGTCGTCCTGTCGCCGTGGAGAGTGTGAAATGCACCGGCGGGCGGTGATCACGAGACGTGGGGTTGCGGGTGTAGTGAGGCGGCGTGATCTGAGACCGGCAATCCGCGAGCGTGGGCGTGTTTTCTTACATCGGTTGGTATTTCCAGCTGGGCTTCGCCGGGAGGATTCTATTAGTCGTCGCCGCACGAAGGCGCCTGGGGGGAGGCGGAGGCGAGGGGGCGCGTATAATTGAATTATTGTCCCCGGGAGAGGGACAAGGGAGGGAGAAGCGCGCGAGCAAGGGAGGATGCACCATCCTCCCTTTCTGGAGGGGCTGGGCCAGTTAGCGGGGCAAGAAAGACGACGGAGCTCCGGCAAGTAAAACGGAGGTTGGTGCCACTGTTAAGTCGGCGCGTCCCTGATCACCGACAAGGTTTCTTCTACACGTTGGGAAGATCAATGTTCAAATGTTGGTGTGATTGGACTGTGTCCATTGCTGACCACGAGACTAAAAAAATTCGCACGCGCGCACGCACAAACACAGAGCTAAGCAAAACAAAAACAAAAAAAACCTTTTTACAACACAGACATATAATTACGAAAATATGTTTTTTAATCTGTGTGTTTATATTAACGGGGTTAGCTTTGCCGCAGAGCTTCAGTTACAATTTGTATCCTCCTCCTCCTCTCGCCCGGAATGATTCTTACAAGATAATGAGTTTGTCAACGGTATTATAAATATATGTTAATGTATAATAAGCCTACGGAACAAAGGTATAGGTCAGGAAAGAGATGAATCAGGGGTGGCTTCACAATATTTTCCCTATCGCTGTGTTTTGCATAAAAAATAAAAAAAAATAAAGGGGGGNGGGGGGGGGGGAGAGAGACTGCTGGGTGCCTGACCAAAACTTGTGAGGACCAAAAAATGGATCAGGGATATCTTGGTCGAATGTGTTGATATGCTCTGAAATTATTAATGCTTATAACCTAAATGCTCTTACAAACTGGGTTGGCAAAGCGCTTCATTACGTTGCCGACGAGAGGCTGCAGGAATATGACTAAATAAGCAGCAGGGTTTTAACAAGGGATGATATCGAAACGTTTGCTATTCAAGAGACTGGTATCGACTAGTCAGAAGACTTCCCTAGTCTCGGGGCGCGATGATACATGAACTTCGTGTCAGGGTAAGACTTGATGACCAGGCTTAGCCTGACCGGGCGACGCACCTTTGTCACGAAGTAGATAAGTAGGCCTAAACAGAGCTGAAATGGCGTAGCGGATCCTTTAACGTAAGCTAACTCGGTCGCTCATTGGCCGCGCCAAGCTGTGGAAACGGGCCTTGTGTCTGACTGGAGATTGCTCGTTATTGAAATACTCCCTATCGGTCGGGCTGAGGTCAGGCAAGTCGGTCTCCAGGAGCCGATTGGTGATCAATGTTCCGCCATGTTGCTGGCCAGTGAGGCCATTTTTCTGGCGTGTGGGGCTGGAGTTCACGATACGAGCCACCATTTCACCTCTGGGGGCCGCGGTGGCACAAAGTGGTTCAGAAATATGCCCGAACAGCGATAAGGCATCCACGTTTTTCTGGTTAATGAATACTTTTGACTGCGCTGCTTAGTTTATTTGTGCGCACTGTGTAATCTCTCCCCCCCCCCTTCCTAAAAGGACATAACGAATTACCACGACGATCAAGTGAATGCGTTACTGTAATACTAGTTGTTACCTTAATGCGTACGAAAGTAAACCTATTTCAGTGACCTGCAATTTAATTGACTGATTGATAAATTGTTTATTTAACAATGAATTATTACAATAAACAGATCAGAAACATAAATACAAACATGAGTAGTAAACACAAGAAACGTTACAGCATACAAATAAACCATTCTNTAAACAGATCAGAAACATAAATACAAACATGAGTAGTAAACACAAGAAACGTTACAGCATACAAATAAACCATTCTATCAATGGAGGTATAAAATCATGAAATATTGGAACTGAAACAAACAAAAAAAAACCATTTAAACAATAGTTTTAAATGAGACGTTAGGGGACATAACTACTTCCGCTCATGCACTGCTACCACTACCGCATGATACGATTAGTGTTAAACGGGCAAGTTTTTTTTTTTT
>NQII01002226.1:321229-331438 GCA_002778355.1 Clitarchus hookeri
TTGCTCAGAGAAGCAGGAGTGGGGAAGAAATCGGCAATGGCATGTAGCACGGGACCATCCCACAGCATTCGCCTGGAGGGATCTCGGGGAACCACGGAAGACCGAAATCAGGATGGCCGAACCGGGATTCGAACCAAGGTCCTCCCGGATGCGAGCCGGAGGGTTTACCACACTTCACCGTGGTAGTGCAAGCAGTCACAACACTTATCAGACGTCTGGCTTCCACGCAACTGGTATATGGCAGACCGGCGTATGTTTCAGAATTCCAGTATCACTGAGCTACCGAGGCAAATACAACGAGAGAGAAAGAGGCGGAAGGTAAACAAGCTCTGGCAGTTAACTTGCAGGATTGTTACGTCACATACATGTGGTCACTCGACTGGCTGGAATAAAGCCTGCGCGTGGTCGCTAACACGCCATTAAGCAAACAGAGTTACGTTCTCCTCTATTAACCGTGCAATTATAACTGCGGCTTGACCACAAGTCTTCGCGCGATTGTTCAGCACTAACAAACGCGAAACCTTAATGCTCACAATGTCAACAAGTAATTTCATTTTTTTGAAATCAACTTCCAATTTTTCAGTATAGTTGAGAACTTAACTTGGAAAATGTTTAACGTCGGTAGAGGGATTATGGGGACTTTGGCACATCGGGACCTGGGACCGGAGCGTCGGAGGTGTTCGTGCTCTGTCATTCCGGCCGGAGGCCATATTGGATCCATTTAACCTTAACCTTTGACCCCAATAATCTAAAAAATCCAGAAAAAACCAAAAACATTTATAAAAAATTATATTAAAAATTTTTTAAAAATATTTTTAAAAACTTACATGTACGGAAGTACCCCAAACCCCTCTCCACAAATACTCATTCCACCATCTTGGTAGGCGTCACAGCCGCCGTCCGCCATTTTGGTTGGTGCAGTCCGCAATCTTGGTAGGTGTAGTCCGCCATCCTGGTAGGCGTCGCAGTCACCGTCCGCGATCGTGGTAGGTGCAGCCGTCCGCCATATTGATCGGTGCAGGCCGCCATCTTGGTAGGCGTACAGTCACTGTCCGCCATCTTGGTTTTTCGTTTGTCATTTGTTTATTCATTACTGGAGTTTGTACGTCACCTTCTTTCGACCGCCATTTAAGATTTTTCGTTTGTCATTTGTTTTAAATTGCTGGTGCTGTCCCCAGCACCACGTCCAGCAGACGACTGACACCCTCCACTCCCCCTATATATATTTAACTAACCAATTGCCCCACCCCTGATTCTCATAGACTAATTGCCCAACCCCTTCCAATATATTTAATTTCTCCGTCTATGTTTCTCATTGGCTAATTACTCTGGTGTTTTCGGAAACCTTCGTTAGACCAATTAATCGGTTCCCATCCACCCTTGTTTCTCATTGGCTAATTACACCACCCCCATCGCCCTCTCCGCCAATTATTCACCTTCGTTCAACCAATTAATTGACAGGCCTCCACCCCCACAGCTGATTCTCATTGGCTAGCCACGTCACGTGACAATCTCTTGGGTTGGCTAATTGCTCGCGCGTTTTCGGAAACCTTTATTCCGACCAATCGGCAGCCTACTTTAATCGCGAGGGCGGATTATTTTTTCCCCTTAAAAACTCTATATAAGACGCACCTGGAGCACCCTCAGGAAATCAGTCATTTTTCTCCTTCTTAGAAATGTACGCGTGTTGTCCGAGTTGCCATAAAATCCTTTCGGCCATTTTGGAATTTGGAAGGATGCGCTCACTTAGTGCCCTGGACAAAAGGGACGAATTGCCACACCTGCCGAAAGAATTTCTCTTGGTCTACACACCTTACGAAATTTAGACCGAATTCAAGTATTTGCCGGCCAACCTGCAGCAGGACGAAGACATACGAGACTGCCTCCCTTGCAAGGAGTGTTTTGAGGTCTGCACCACCTCGGGTACCCCACACGCCACATCGCAGGGGTTGGTGCAAGGTCCGCCAAGCAGCCCTTGCGACGTCTACGCCCGTGGAAGACGACTTCCCCATTGAAGACGCCCTCCTCGTTGAAGACGCCCTCCCCGTAGATGACGACGTCCCCGTGCAAGCTATCTACTAGCAAGCTGCACCCGGGGAAGATGCTCCCCTTCAAGAAATTTACAGGCAAACAAACCCAAAACACAGGTGCCCGATGTGTATGGACTTCGATAAAGGTTTAAATGACTTACTAAATTTTTTTTTTAAACTTGGTGTGTGCATGGGAACCTCGATGGTTTATATAACGCCTACAGAAGTGCGAAACGTATGGACTAAGGTGGAACGAGGGGAATATTCTGTACGAGGAAATTCCGGCAATGCTTGACTCTGCCATAATTCCCTATTATCCTGTGCATGTGTTTAGAAGACGCCAAGAGTCGGCGATTTGCAATGCGTGCTTCATCGGAACGAACTTGTTAAACCTTCACAAGCATTGCCGCTGCCCGCCGTTTCGACAGCTCGTTGAGACGTACGCCACAAGACTTCACGAGTGGAAAAATCAAAGATATTGCTGTGCCCCGTGCAACGCCGAAGCCCTAAGATTGTGGAGTTATGATAACCCGTGGTACATTTAAAAAAAGACTATGAGGAACCCATTGTGCATTTAAAAAATAATATTACGTGTGTAATGCCTTCCAAACAATAATATTGTAATGTGTGTGCATAAACAAATGTGTTTAAAACGATATATAGATTTCTATTTTATCTCGAGTTATGTCTTGCTCACGTTAGTTAAAAAAAAAAAACACTTTTGGTAAAGAAAAAATATTAAGTATATCAGTTTTGTCATAATTTAAAGAAAACATGTTCAGTGAGACTCTAGCCGCCACTGACAGAACGTATATATATTTTACGTATACGAACGTAATTATTTAAAAAATAGCTTAAGGATTTGTTAAAAATCATATGTCGTGTACGGATGCGTTATGCTGCTTTCTGTAAAGTAATCACGGCTCGAAAAACCCAAAAACAGAGTTAAAACCACTTCGCTACTTCTCACGGTATGCGATACGCAAAGTGAAGGATCCCATGCATTCCCCCTAAAGCAGGCATAGACGCTCATCATTAAAAACATTTCCTCGTAAGTTTAAAATCAGTGCATTAGGAAATATAGATAACGGGAAATAAATACCAATATAGTTACTCCACGTGCGGTGGTTTTTCTAGTACCCATTGTCAGCATATTAAATTCTTTATACGCATAAATAATGCACATATAGTAAGTTTTGCAGGGGAATAAAACTAATACCGTGACGAGACGCAAAATCATAAAAAACAGTTAAATTTGGCAAACAAATTTCTGTATTTTTGTACATTCGTGTGCCAAGTGCCTATGTTTTCTGGTCTCACCATTAAGGCGTCTGTCTACACCTGGCGCGCGAACTGGATCGTAGAGTGTTTTTAACGAACGTTCTCAAAGCAAAATCTTCACGTATGCACAATCTGAACACGGTAAAAAAAAATTACACTTCAGAGTAGCGGGAATACAACTTCCAAAAGATTAGGCTTATTACAAACACAATTTCGAATCTCTTCAACATGGTCAAAAAACTACATTTTCAAATCGTTATAGCGTAAAATATTCTGGGCGAATTCCTGCGAAACTGGTACAGGGCTCTGTTGAACTTTGCTGCAGACTTCCCACCAATAAAATGATACGGCCACCGTAGGCAGACGCAGCACGACTAGAACACCGCACATCAGTTCAGAGCCTCGCTCTTAGCGGCGATGGGGCACTTGATGCACGTGGCAGTATCGCCCTTATCGCTCCCGCGCTTCTCTGTCTCAAACGCGGAATAAAGCTCTACGTAGGTGGGGTCCTTGAAGGTGGCGTACTCGCAGCAGATTGCCGGGGATCGTCGGGGAGGCTGCGGAACAAACTCCCGGCCGTCGTCTCGAAGGCGCGGGGGATAAAAGACGGGAGTGCACGCCGTAGACGGCAAGGATCATCGTCCGCGTCGCCGAGTATCGATCTGAAGCCCTCGTCGTGGAGAGCGCTCGACGGGAGCGCGCCTCCACACGAGGGCGCTCCAAACCACGGCTAACAACTACCGCGCCAGCCGGGGAAAAAAATTCCCCGTATCCGCCGCCATCCTCTCCACTCAGGACACACTCCCCTCCCGCGAGACAAACGTTCCGCACTTGCCGACGACAAATGACGCGCCCGCGGCAGTGGGCCAGCTAAACAAAAATAAGGGGAAAATACATAACACGTGTTTATTAAGGGGCCCGCCTACCTACAGCTGTTTTTACGTGTTTGACGCAGAAAACCGCGATTTGCGATAAGGACTACACTGCCACGCGTGTCAAATACACCATCGCCCCTACGCGCAGGGCTCTGAACTGGTCTGCAGAGTTCTCGTCGTTCTGCGTGCACCTGGTGGGACTTGAAGCGGTTACCCAACCATTTTATTGGTGGAAAATCTGTAGCAAAGTTAAATGCAAGTTCCCACAATAGTTTCGCGCGTTCTCGGATAGAACGTTTGTCGGTACGGTTGTCTGAAAAGGCCGTTTTTAATGGCGTTTGAGGGCTTCAAAATAATACTTGTAGCATGCGCGTTATCTTCACAGTACCATTCCTTCCCCGTCTGGGGAATGTTTTTTTTAGTAGGTAGATATAGTGGGGACACGTTTAATGGTTTTGTCAGAAACCTCGTATTTGAACCGTACTGCGACGTAGTTCAAGATCTAAGACTTCAAGGCCGCTGCTACCACGCGTTGTGAACTTAACATCTTCCAGCCTGATAGATTTCAACGTTGTCAACCTCTCATCCTTACGTGAGGCCAAGAATTTGCTTCTAGTAGTACTACTGGGCACGGCTGTCTCTACGCGATCGAAATAATACATTAAATGTACGGAGTTTAACACGACTGTAAGATGGAAACCAACCGAATGTCACTCACCGCTCCAAACAAAAAAAGAGTNCCTTCCCCGTCTGGGGAATGTTTTTTTTAGTAGGTAGATATAGTGGGGACACGTTTAATGGTTTTGTCAGAAACCCCGTATTTGAACCGTACTGCGACGTAGTTCAAGATCTAAGACTTCAAGGCCGCTGCTACCACGCGTTGTGAACTTAACATCTTCCAGCCTGATAGATTTCAACGTTGTCAACCTCTCATCCTTACGTGAGGCCAAGAATTTGCTTCTAGTAGTACTATTGGGCACGGCTGTCTCTACGCGATCGAAATAATACATGAAATGTACGGAGTTTAACACGACTGTAAGATGGAAACCAACCGAATGTCACTCACCGCTCCAAACAAAAAAAGAGTTTTACTTTTCGGATAACGTTCAACATAATTTACGCACCACNTTTTACTTTTCGGATAACGTTCAACATAATTTACGCACCACATGTCACTCGAGTTGCTGCAGAAGTTTCGGGGTGCGTTCCTTATGCCTCGGCAAAGAATGAATGCCACGTACGGTTCGCTGCTTTGGCCGCTTGATGTGTTGAAAGTTTCAGGGATATAGGCGGTTCACGGTAAAGTGAACATTTTTTAAATGATCCTCTGAAAAATGTCTTTCCACCTGCATGCACATACACTGAAGAACCAAGAAAACTGGTACACCTGCCAGTACACGAGTGGGCCTTCGGCTCAGAAAGCCGCACATGCCCACACTCGCACTCGTTCACGATACTGCGCCAACGTCGCATTGACATTGGNCCTTCGGCTCAGAAAGCCGCACATGCCCACACTCGCACTCGTTCACGATACTGCGCCAACGTCGCATTGACATTGATGGACACGTGTGTGTCCGCAATTGCTTTCACGAGTCGTACATCAGTCAGTGTCTCTTCTGCCATTCCGTAGACGAAAACGAAACAAGATGGACGCGATTGATTTAAGTTCAGAATCCGACAGTGATAACGAGTTTTTAAATAGATTATTGTTAATAAGGAAATCATCCGAAAAAAAAATATGGAAGAGCTCTTACATGTCCAAAAGGAAAACACATGGAGAATTCAAATTAACTTCTGAGTTTTCAGACGACAAATTTAACAATTATTTTAGAATGAATAGGGACGATTTTAAAGAAGTACATGCGATGATTGCTTCAGATTTAGAAGATCAAGGATATGGTGGTCATGAACGAATTAGTACTGAAGAAAAATTGGCCGTTTTCTTAAGGTAAGTTTATTATGTAGGTAAACAATTACAAATGAAATGGAACTATTCAAAGCACAATAATATTTTATAAATTTAATTTAAAGAGTTTGACGAGTGCGCAAACATATTTCCAGAACTGTCAAGTTGTACCAAGTTCAGTTCATTATCCCGAGTGATTATAATATTTGGTGTTCCATCTTCCTGTGGCTGTTGTTCTATAGGAGTAGACGTATAATATGTTCCTGCATCACTATGTGGCTGTTGTTCTGCAGGAGAAGGCGTATATGATGAATAATATGATCTTGCATCACTGTTCTGTGAATAGGAAGAATGTGGACGAGGCGAATATTCCACCAAGTTATTAGATTCTTCTTGGGACACCAATGAAAATATGTTTGTTTTAATATTGTGTTGAGATAGTGGCGGCAATCTTTTCGTAGTCTCATACATACTAATAAAAAAATGAAAAAGTGGATCATTTTTAACATTGCTTATGGTGAAATCATTTTTGGTATTAGTTAAGCGGTCCCGTTCTTGCTGTCTTTTAGCTGCTCTACGTTCATGGTCCTCAATCGATTTAATTAGTAAGGCATTAGTGTTCTTTTTGCGTCGTCTTTTATTTCCTTGATCAGCTGCTGTACCAGTAGATTGTGATTCAGGGGTTTCATCAGTTTCTTCAACTCCTGATTCATGAATATCCGTATCATTAACATTTTTTTCAATGTCATTTTCTATAGTATTTGAATTACTATGAGATGATTCGTCATTTAGTATGTCTTCATTAACATTGGTGTTACTTGGCCTATTTGCCATATACGGGATTACAAACGCCATATTTTCTTGAAAGCGCCATGACTTTATATTAACAGCCCCTGATCCACTTTTTGGTTTAGAAATTTTCTGTCGACGAAGCGCATCTCGGTGATTGTTTCTCAGTTTTTCCCAAGATTTCTTGGCTTCACTTCCTGCAATAAAATTAGTCATCATTAATAATCACGACTATATCAAATATAATACATGTATTTTTGTCTCTTTACAGATTTGTCGCGAGCGGTAACTCGTATCGGAGCATTGCTTATAGTTACAGAATGGGAGAAAGGACTGTCTCAAATATTATAACCAAGGTATCTTCAGCTATTTGGAGGAACATGCAACCTATTCACTTGCCGGAACCTACACTGGATATATGGAAGAAAAATGCCGTCGATTTCCAAAATATATGGCAAATGCCTAATACTGTGGGCGCTATCGATGGAAAACATGTGACAATTAAAAAACCTATAAACAGTGGCTCCTCATTCTTTAATTATAAGCAACATCATTCTATTGTGCTGTTGGCGGTAGTAGACGCAAATTATAAATTTGTATTTATTGATGTCGGTTCTAAAGGCAGATTTCCAGATGGAAATATATTTGATAATTGCATATTAAAGAGAAACATGATGAACAGACAGCTACATCTGCCCGAGCCCAAGGGTCTACCTGGAAGAGAAGACATAGTTGTGCCTTATGTTATTGTTGGTGACGCGGCATTTCCTTTAATGGAAAATCTTATGAGACCTTTCCCTCAGAGACAAGTGATAGACAATTATAGAAACAAAGTTTTTAACTACAGACTCTCAAGAGCAAGGCAAACGGTTGAATGTGCATTCGGCATATTGAGTTCCCGTTTCAGAATATTTTTACGGCCATTTGAAATGAAAGTAGAAACAGTAGACAAAATTGTTATGGCGTGTTGTGTCTTGCATAACTATTTACGCACAAAACGTATAAGTAAAAATATGAATGAGGACCTGGACCTGGAAAATGATAATTTACCAAATTTTCAACAATTACTGCCTTTGCCTCCATTGAGAGGACGCGTTTCGAAAAGAGCATTTGAAATAAGAGACCAATTTACGGATTATTTTAACTCCGTAGAAGGACGAGTGACCTGGCAAAACCACAGCGTGCAACGGGGCGCGTATTGATATCGTTCGACAATTAATACAACAAATAACAATGGAACTTTTAATCATTTTGTAAAATGCACATATGAGTATATTAAATAAATGTTAGAATTTCATATCTACCTACACAACATTTTCAGTTCATTTATAATATCAGTAAGATTTATACAAATAATACTTACCATTCTTGAGATACAGCGCCTCTGCGATTCGTTTCCAAATAGAATCCTTTAATTTTGTATTCATATAATCTGGGTGTTTTACGTCGTATAAACATTTTTCGCTTCGAACAGCTTCAATGAGTTCCTCCATTTTGCAAACACTCGCGCCACTGCCACTCGAAAACAATGTCTCGGTCACCTAGCCGACACGCGCGTACACGCTCATGTACGTGCCTGCGTCGACACGTGAGAGCAAATGCGGAGTTTGGTACTGCGCCATAGGTTTTTAATACTGTCACTCGCACGCAGCTCGTGACGGCCAATGCGAGTGTGGGCATGTGCGGCGGGGCTAATGATGGTCCGTTGAATAGTTCGCACGCTGGCACTTGTTAATTCCGCAGCATTGAAATCTGCGCCAATTTGAGAAAGGGTTGCACGTCTGTCACGTTTAATGATTCTCGTCAGTCGTCGTTTGTCCCGTTCGTTCACGATCTTTTTCCGGCCGCAGCGATGTCGAAGATGTGATGTTTTACCGGATTCCCGATATTCACGGTACGCTCGTGAAATGGTCGTACGCGAACATCCAATTGTTATCGCTACCTCGGAGATGCTATGTCCCATCTCTCGTGCGCCGACTATAACAACACGTTCAAACTCACTCAACTCTTGATAACCTGCCATTGTAGCAGCAGTAACCGACCTAGCTGCCCACCGCATCGCGTTACTCTGATTGGTTCCATACCTCTGTTATTTGCATACGCACGCCTATGCCAGTTNATCGCGTTACTCTGATTGGTTCCATACCTCTGTTATTTGCATACGCACGCCTATGCCAGTTTGTTTGGCTCTCCAGTGTATGTATCGCGCACACTGATTGGCACGCGCCCAGTAAAGTCGGTAAGGACGGAGGAGAAGTAGTGGAGTGGAGAGATTTAAGAGAATTTGTACGACATTTATTTTCCAATAATTTCACAAACTCACTTAGCCGACGCATAGTGATCAGGCCCATGGCAATGTTAACTGTACGTACGGCGGAAGAATACACAATGCGCATACAAGTAGATCTTCAGCAGGGCTTAAGTTCTTTACCGTAAGTAGCCTTTACAAATAAATTACATTACATGTTCAAGTTATCTCGTGAGCAACTTTGTATTTAAAAATGGTGTGCTATGTCTGTTGATAGCTTTGTTCTTGGTCGACTAAGACATTTTTGAGGAGATAAAAAATTGAAGGGAACCACTCCAGAACAGCTTACATTTTTAACATTGACAATGGCTGACCTATCTACAGTAATGTTAGCAGTGGGCAAGGGAAAGCAATTCAGTGTACTAATGTCTTACTAAGAGTGTAATGTTTATTATTCGTTCCCAAGTTTTTTTTTCGTGTTTTAAACGCACAAAGGTACGTATTGGTGTAGAAAATTCTTAAGGTGCTAAAAATTCCACAGCATATATCTATATTCTCAAGAAGATACTAGTAATTGTTAACACTGTAATGACAGGACAGGTATTAAGACAACACAAAATATCTACCTTCTCGTAAAGAAGGCTGACTGAAAAGTATTTTTCTCAAGGGAGGGAACTTCAGTGGTCAAAATTCTTAATGAAGGTAGTCGCCTAATCCTAAGTCACATTTCTACGCAATCGTTTTAGCATTTTAATATAATCACCGAAGAAGGAGAATTTATGAGTAGCACAGAAATCTTTATGAAACTAATATTTGATCTTCTACAATTGTTAATACGGGTCCGTATTTATTCTACAGATCCAAATAAAAATTTATGTTGGCAAGAGTCCCACGAAACTGTCAAAATCTGTTCATGATAAACGATTCTGCCAACCTGCGAGGAATAGTTGAACGGGATGCCAACTCGGTCGTGGGTTCGAATGCCGGCTACGGTTTGGCGGTGCGTGTATTTATAAGTGTAAATATAAGGTCTGGTGTTTAAAACGGAGGCGTTAACCTGCTACGATTAATAAAAAATAT
>NQII01002226.1:333817-361933 GCA_002778355.1 Clitarchus hookeri
GGGGACGCGCCTAACAAACCCCGGGTTCCATCACAGTAATTGGCCAGCTTATGCTCCCCTCTACCATCGCCAACACTCAAACTCCTACGGGACACGGGGAATCCCGCGGTACTTCAAGTCTAGCTGCACCCTCGTTGCCTTTCGCGCCTTCAACAACTCCCCGCGCACTCGGTTACATTTCCCATGGTACTATGGTGTGCCGCGCGCGGCAGCCGAGTGGCAGCGCCACCTTCCAGTCACGAGGAATAAGAAGGGGGAGGCGGTCACCTATAGTCGGTCAAGTGAGCACTTTTGAAAGCCCTTTCATTTTGAATGATAGTCGATAAACATATTTTATTTTACCATTAGACGCTAACTTTCGAGAGTCGTGGAATACACGCACTGTCTTAATTACTTATATGGCAATATTTATTTTAAAAGGATAAAAAAATGGCTGAAAGGAAAAAGTAACTAGGGCCTCGAAATGCTTACTTTACCGTGGACAGTCTACAGCAAGGGGTACGTTAGGGTGAGTGAGGCAGAGATCTATGAAGAGCTACGGACTACGCCGACCGGTGCATGTGAAGCGGTGTCGCCTCTACGCGCAAGGCGCTCCTACGGCGTGCAGGCTTTCCATCGATGTCTCGCCTGAACGTGATTACGCCGTCATCCCGCTATTTTATTGGACGCGTCTCTGTAGCATAGGCCAGTGCATGCCTCTATATTAGTTTCGCGTGCATCCGGTTCGCATATTTTGAAATACGACAGTCTGAAAAAAGCCGTTTTTTCTTTGCTATTTTGGGGGGCGTGAAAATAATATTTCCAAATATGCGTGATGTTTTGAAAGTTCCATTCCGTCATCGCCTGGACTGTGCTTTCTTTTCGCGTGCAAACCTATTGAGGCGACCGCCTTCCTCGCGTTTGGCTTCCACGTCGAGCGCTCATACCGCTCGAGCAATCCGCGTGCGCATCCAGGAAAAACGCGAGCTACACAAGGTCTCGCCGTGATCTCCCTTCCCTCTTATCTTACTTACCCCCTTGCTCTTCCAGGATAAGCTGAAGAGGGGTATCGGGTTACGCAGTGACAAGTTGTCACACGGTGTTTGAATAATTCGCGTTGCCGCGTTGATGTTTTCGCGTGGACTGGCGTCTGTACAAGTTGCTCAAAGTCGCATGGACAGGTGTACACGCGCAGACAGCTGACGGCGTAGAAGTCACCGTACTCGCTGTTCTTCTCCTCTCAACAGCTACACTACCGTTCGAGTCTCTCCCCTCCACGACTTGGCTCCAAGATACGGGACCGCCACGATCATAGTGGGTTGCGAACAACTTGCTAACCAACCACCGACCAAGTGTTATTGAGAGGTTTTGGTTTGAGCGCTCCAACTACGTTGCACAGTGTTTGAAATCTTGGCTTTATGACGAAACTATTGTTACGTGACGCCTGAGGGGCGCATCTGAGTTCGTGAGGGATGGAGGTCTTAATAAAAATATAGAACTAAATTTGTTCTTAATTTATTCGCACAGCTACTATTTACAGCAATTATCTATCTATCTCCACTATTACTCTTTTTATGTCTCAAGGAGCGCGATATTAAATGTCGACATTTGCTCTAGTTAACATCCTTCTTAATTTCTCTATTTGGTTATAGTCAATTAACTCATACTCATTATTAACACACTTCCAGTCTGTCTGTTGCCATCATTTGTTATGTCTTTCACCCACGCATATAGTCCGATAGTCCAACCTGCCAGCCGCACCCTTCGTTGCTTGATACTCGCAGTCGCAGATTTCCCTTCCGCTGGTCACTTCTCTCGCCGCTCGTCGTCTATCGCTCGGAACTCAGTCACTCATCCATTCAACAACTACAACTCCCGGTCCGGAGGCCCATCGCACTACTTATACTCTGCTGGCCTTGAATTGGGAAGTTCCAAGCGCCCTGAGTCATAGTTAGAGAAACTAAGGCAGCAAACCACTACAACATTATTCAGATAAATACAGAAACTCAATACAACCGAGGCCAGCAGCGTGCGCCGCAAAAGGACTATCGTGTCGGCTCGATTTTTGGAAATAGATACATGGCTATTGGTTTAGCGCGCGTCTGTAATTCAAAACACTTCAGTGACTTGCCGCCGCCCCTATCACATAATTGCTCTCCTTCACTGTCACTCGCTCGGGCGGGATGCGCAGTATCTAGCGCGTAACACTGCCCCCTTCTCAAGTCTGTTCGTCTCGAACAGACACTGCGACATCCGGACCATCGTAGAGTGCCAGTCAGTCGATGTGGACAGCTTTCGAATCCACCCGAGAGCCTTGACTACAAATCCGAAAGACCACAACACTGATATTCTTCAGAATCCTGCAGGGGTCTTCCCAACATTTCTGTAGATTCGATTAACCTTTTCGCCTCTGTGGGTTGTACAGCCACACCAGTTGTACTTGTTGAAGTAACTCGCCCGTCGTTCTCCTGTCACATCGAGTCTTCATCCTGTCACTATATGGTCGTTTATTCCTTACAGAAAGACTAATCCCTTCATGTGGCAAAGTGTGCACAGGACATCCGGACAGCATTCGCAAGTTATCATCTGCATTTTCCAACTGCTTTGTGAGTTGTAGAGCTTGCAACTTCAGTTCGTCGATGTGGTGTCTCAGTCGTTGGACATATGTACGAAGCTCACAAATTCCTTCACGCAAGTGCTTGCATTCGCGAATCGAAGCCATTTGTTCATCTCGCAGCTTCTTTTCGCGCTGCTACTTCTGTTTATGCTGCTGTTATGGGCAATAGATTCTCAGGCGTCACTGCTGTCCACATGACCAACACTCCCTCCGTTTGTGCGAGGGCGGTTAAGCTCTGTACCGTGAATCCTGGAAGCTATGTTCCTCAAAGCCAACTGCAACTCCTTCAGTGTCTTCGTTATTCTGTCTTCGTCTTTGTTCAGCGTCACTGCCCATTACTGGAGGTCGGGGTGCGGGTTCTTGTCTTGCTGACTGACTCCACCTCCAGAGCTCGGGCCAGGGCGTCCTGTATGTCGTGGGGTGCAGCCAGACGTACCGCTTGCCATACCTCGGTGTCGGCGATGGCGTCGGTGAAGAAGCCGACTGCGATGATGACGCACGCCTCCTCGGAGCACCCTTCCAGAGATAGTTGAGACAGTCACAAGATGTCTTGCCATAGCTCCTGCAGTGGCTCCCCTGGTCGCTGGGTGCGACTTCGCAGCTGTGCATGGTGGGCATGTCGCAGGTACTGGTCGCCAAAANTTGCATTCGCGAATCGAAGCCATTTGTTCATCTCGCAGCTTCTTTTCGCGCTGCTACTTCTGTTTATGCTGCTGTTATGGGCAATAGATTCTCAGGCGTCACTGCTGTCCACATGACCAACACTCCCTCCGTTTGTGCGAGGGCGGTTAAGCTCTGTACCGTGAATCCTGGAAGCTATGTTCCTCAAAGCCAACTGCAACTCCTTCAGTGTCTTCGTTATTCTGTCTTCGTCTTTGTTCAGCGTCACTGCCCATTACTGGAGGTCGGGGTGCGGGTTCTTGTCTTGCTGACTGACTCCACCTCCAGAGCTCGGGCCAGGGCGTCCTGTATGTCGTGGGGTGCAGCCAGACGTACCGCTTGCCATACCTCGGTGTCGGCGATGGCGTCGGTGAAGAAGCCGACTGCGATGATGACGCACGCCTCCTCGGAGCACCCTTCCAGAGATAGTTGAGACAGTCACAAGATGTCTTGCCATAGCTCCTGCAGTGGCTCCCCTGGTCGCTGGGTGCGACTTCGCAGCTGTGCATGGTGGGCATGTCGCAGGTACTGGTCGCCAAAACTTAACTCCAAGGCCGACACGAGTGTGGGATACTCCAGTCCATGTCTCTCTGGCAGAGACTGTAGTATGCTCAGTGTGGAATCTCTCAGTACAGCAGCGAGGTAGTAAGCCAGCTGTTCGACTGACCAGCCATTCAGGGTGGCGACTATTTAAAACTGGTAATAAAATATACAATATTAATTTTTTTAATGGTTACAATGGGAATAATTTAACTTGGGCGAATGACAGAGTACTTCGAACACGTATGTATTTAAAGTGATAATAGTAGCATTTTCAAATTCAGTGTAAGCACACAATCATAGTACACCAGCGGTCTTTTGCCCGGGAGGCGAGCGTGCTAAGAAGGGAGTTCGGCAAGGATGCGTGATACATGCGCGGGTGTGAAGGTGGGCAGTGGGAGAAGCAGGCTGCAGACACTATGGTCCGCTGCGACGCGAGCCAGGCTTGCCAACGGCTACTGCGCTACGTCACCGCAGCTCTCTCTCTCTCTCCCCCCTCTCTCTATTGTTACATTCTTACGTGACTTAGGGAGTACACGGCCGTCGATGAACTCGGTACATTCGCCAAAATTTGCTAAAATGTATTTATTCTGACTGTAAACATACTCGTTCCCATGATGGTAAATAACAATTTTATCTGGTATACGTGGAAACAAGAGTTTTCTCAGTGTGTTCCCATTTCTTTTCGATTTTTTTTTTAAATTTCCTTTGGTATGTATTAGAAGACTGAAGGGTTTGCACTACATTTACAGCATCTGGCTCTAGAAAACACTTTACAGTCATCACCTCTGCGGATGTGATGAGAATGGGTTGGAGAAGCCAACTATAGGGAACGAGCCTGCCGGGGTTTTAGCCACTGCACGGAGTCGGAATTCCAAGCGAAGTTAACTTCTTTTGTAAAGGACAGTTGTTTAACTGTGGGCTAACACATGCTGGAGGACCGACCGTAAAGTATTTTACTCTCCAGTGTTTATATTCAACAAGCAGCTTATTAACAATACTTATGGGAGAATGCAGAAGGACGAAGCAGACGACGGAGCACCACGAGAAAAGCATGGGCAGAGTCACAGCGGGACGTGCTAGGTCGGCTTGACGGTGAATAACCAGGAGAATTACCTGCCAACATTCATATACATTTTATCAATAAATGCGCACCGTAACTAAAAAATTAATATTTTTTTACGAATGATGTTATGGAGGAACAGTAACGTTGACAAAAAAACTGTGTATTAGGAGGTAAATTTTACTTTTTGCGAAAATCTGCGGGGTGCACCCGCCAGGAATCGAACCTAGCTCGGGGAGGGGGGACGAAACAGCGGTTTGATCCGGCCCCTGCTAAGAGCGATGCAATGTGATGGAAGGCAAGCACCGCTATCTATGTGAGTTACCTTTACTCAAAAAACTACAAGTATAGTAAAACATTTCTATCGAGAATATTCTAAATGTTTTGTAGCTGGGAGAAAGGGGGTTTTACAACTGCGTTCCTAACATTCAAACAGTTTTTTTTTCTTTTTTCTGCGAAAAAAAAAATATTGAGTGACATTTATAAGTCCTCGTCTCGCCGTTGTTAATTCGCCGAACACCAGTTATTTTTTTTTTACTTTACCGCACACAAAAAACTGTAAAATTCACTTCATGCCTAAAAAAAACCCCGATACTATAATGCAATTTTCTTACCAACATGATTAAAAGTATTGCACAAAAATGCAGGTCGCAAGTAGCGAGATGTACGCGTGATCCATATACGCCGGCTCAGCTGAACGCCGACAACCTTGCCGCTCGTCCTTGAGACGTGTGCACAATGCGGTCGTCAACAGCTGACGACACACTCGCTTCTTAGTACGTCAGTCGCCACAATACTAAATGGAAAACGCACTCCACGATATAGGCTGATGGTTTTTTTTTTTNGCTTCTTAGTACGTCAGTCGCCACAATACTAAATGGAAAACGCACTCCACGATATAGGCTGATGGTTTTTTTTTTTTTAACATACAAATGTATCGGACACTCACGGTTATATCTAACACACACGCGGTTTTTACTATGCTCGTNTTTTTTTTTTTAACATACAAATGTATCGGACACTCACGGTTATATCTAACACACACGCGGTTTTTACTATGCTCGTTAAGCATATGGTTGGTTTCCTAAACATAGTTGGCAGCAGAACCGAAATTATTTTTGCTTACCAATAGACTGGAGAAGTTAGTCTGGAAGCTAGATGACCGTAGAGGAGAAGTGATCGGAATCGCATGAAGCAAATTCACAAGGCAGAAACCTATAAGGCCCCCTTTCTGGTGGGTCTCAACNGAGAAGTGATCGGAATCGCATGAAGCAAATTCACAAGGCAGAAACCTATAAGGCCCCCTTTCTGGTGGGTCTCAAGGACAGCTGCGAGGGGAACGCTCATTGGTCGGAAAGCGGTACAATTCAAAGTTGAATTTCTGCGACAGCTAATATGGAAACTTTACCCGAGAATAGGGAAATGTTGTAGGCAAATTCCATTGGTTGAGAGGCAGTTGCGAACAAAGTTCGGACGAATGGCAATGCAAGGTGGAGGCCCGCNTGTAGGCAAATTCCATTGGTTGAGAGGCAGTTGCGAACAAAGTTCGGACGAATGGCAATGCAAGGTGGAGGCCCGCCCGTGGTGATGCTCGGCTCTGTACTAAGTTCAACAGTTTATCATCGACCAATGGTGAAGCGTGGTGGGGGTCCCGCCGTGGTACAACGCGCTTTTAGTGCAAAGTGCAAATACAGTCATTGCAAAAAGTTTANAAGCGTGGTGGGGGTCCCGCCGTGGTACAACGCGCTTTTAGTGCAAAGTGCAAATACAGTCATTGCAAAAAGTTTAATTTCGGCACAGTTTACTCAGGAAGCGACGAAATATACCGAAGGACCTGGGAATATATATATTTTTTCAAGCGAGACTTAAATAAAGTTTCCACCTTTTGGATTTAGAGGTAGGACTTCATAATTTTATTTTAAAATTTGGGGAATTTATTTTAACTTGTGACCCACACACCATAATCAGCACNAAGCGTGGTGGGGGTCCCGCCGTGGTACAAGGCGCTTTTAGTGCAAAGTGCAAATACAGTCATTGCAAAAAGTTTCATTTCGGCACAGTTTACTCAGGAAGCGACGAAATATACCGAAGGAACTGGGAATATATATATTTTTTCAAGCGAGACTTAAATAAAGTTTCCACCTTTTGGATTTAAAGGTAGGACTTCATAATTTTATTTTAAAATTTGGGGAATTTATTTTAACTTGTGACCCACACACCATAATCAGCACNAGGACTTCATAATTTTATTTTAAAATTTGGGGAATTTATTTTAACTTGTGACCCACACACCATAATCAGCACCACGCGCACCACAATCAGCACCACACACACCACATGCACCACAATCAGCATCGCATACACCCCAATCAGCACCAAACACGCAACATGCACCGCCATCAGCATCGCATACACCCCAATCAGCACCACATACACCACATGCACCGAAATCAGCACCACATGCACCACAATCAGCACCACACACACCACATGCACCGCAATCAGCACCACATGCACCACAATCAGCACCACACACTCAACAATCANCACACTACAATCAGCATCACATGCACCACAATCAGCATCACATGCACCACAATCAGCTTCACAAACACCACAATCAGCATGCATTCACCACAATCAGCACTACACACACCACATGCACCACAATCAGCACTGCATGCACCACAATCAGGAGCACATGTACCACAATCAGAACACACACCACAATCAGCACCACACACACCACAATAAGCATCACAAGCATCACAATCAATCCACACACCAACCCACACCACAATCCAAACCAATCTACAAACCATTCCACACACCAATTCACATCGTATGCTCCTGCTCATCCAATGTGTGATATAAAAAAAGGAGAAGAAAATAGCTTACATAATGGCAGGGACCCATACACATTGCATCCTCCCGAAAAAACAGTCCTTTTAGACGAGATTATTTCAGGAAATAATTAAAGTTTTATCACCCACATGTCTCTCTGTTTCACTGATTCGTATCCCGGTAGCAACTGCATAAAAACGACTCCGGGTACGCAAAGCCTGCCTGTAACATTTTAACGTAAAATAGATAACTCTTTATGTGAAATAACACGAGGACAAAATATATTTTCACATTAATAAATCTATTCCCGGGCAGCACAGCGATGATAAGTTAGCGGCTAGCGAATCGGTCACAAGTTCTTTCAACTCGTCTGGTATGGTCCTTCTCGGGCTAACCGTAATGCAGATTGTTTACGAATTAAACAGTTTTTTTTTGCTTTTTTTTTGCGTGGCAACTTGCGTGTGAGGTTTTCTTTTCCCCGTAGATTGTTACAAAATTGACTTTAGTGTGATGGGTTGAACATAAAAAAATTTTTTTTTACTATATGTTGTTTTACATTTGATGTGTCTGTATATAGGCGTGATTGACGTAATAAATATGTACGATAGAATGTATGTATCAAGTGTGAAGCCACCGCGACAGACAGCGCGCTGTAGATAGCTGTCAGCGAGCCGCCGGCCGCCTGCCTGCCTGCGTGTTCAGCTCGAAATAGGCGATTAAATACTTCGCACACTGAATAAAAATAACTTTACAGGTTCTGTGTAGCCAGCTGCGAAAGACGGTTAAAACATTATTAGCACACTTATTCATTATGGATATTGCACACACACGCACAAAGTTGCGCACTTAATGTATAGATTTGGGTTTTAAACTGACGCGTCTGAGCTTAGCCGGAAATGCAAGAGACGGTAGCACAGGCATCTAAAAGCAAATAAAATTACCGCGTTCACTGTTGCCTGGCCTGATTCAATCCTTGCACTGAAAGAAACTATTTGTTAGCGGATTGTGCTTTTCAATGCGAAATTTTGTTACAGATCGTGTAGCACAATAACACGTAGATTGAAAAGTACTAAAGCCATTTATTGTTCACTAACATATTTGTTTGAAAAAAAATGTGCGACAGGCCATTTTGAGTCATAACTGCATTGTAGTAAATTGAGTATGCCCCTTAAATATAATTTTTGTTGGACATGCCACAGAAACTTTGTTCGAGTTCCCATTTATTCGTAGTGATTAACATTGTGTTATGTATGTCTTGAGAATAATGTTAGGTGCGTAAATTTAATTTTAATATGTCGTACTAGAAAGGGAGGGTAGAGCAGGAATGGGCCGTAATTGAATGTGTCGTGAGTGCCAACCCGCTCCCCCTCGTAAAGGGTAAAGTTTTATGACATTCTTGGGACAGAAAAAAAAAAGGGGTCAGCCTTCTCAGTTACGAGTGGCCGAGGGAATCTACACGTCCAGGAGGCTGGGACAAACTAGGATCCCTGCACAGACAATGAAACTGTTTAACGTTTGTGTAGATAATTATATTGATGTAAACGCATCACAATTTATTTGAGGTGCAATAAATGGGGAGAACCTGGTTGGCCACGACGTTTTGTAGCCGCGGTCCTAGGAATTTCGTGGCACATTATTTTTTCCAGATTTTACCTAATTTAATATACTTTCATCTTTTTGTCTAAGTATTTGTGTCAGTGTGTTAGTTTGGGGCAATGTTCATTTATTCCAATTTTAGGCCAGTGTTTGTCATTTCAGTCAAGCGTTCGTGCATTGGAGTTAGTGTAGAGTTAACTTCGCTGCCAAGCCGGGCAGGAAGCCGTTGCTTGCTGCAGACAGCTCAGCTTGCAAGCATCAAGTTGCTTCTATTTCTGTGGGCGTGGGACGCCTCTCGCTTCACCTAGTCCGCGCCACTTGCCACAGGTGCAGTGCAGTGCACGCCATTTCTTGCCGTGGAACAGTTGTGTACAGTTGTGGACCGTTTGCGGCACCCGGAGCGCTCTCTACGAACGGCTCCTGAACTAAATTTCGTCGCCTTTGTGCCCACGCGCAACGCCAATCTTGCATCCTGCTGCCACCGACAGTTTTTGTGCCGGAACTCTCTGCACAGACGCGGTCGCGACATAATGTGTTTGCCGTGTGCTCCTGTGTTCCGGGACGTTGCCACAGGTGGGTGATTCCCCTGTAGCATTATATTTAGTTGCATAAGCGTCATGTAGAATAGTGCAGATATAAATAGTTTCGCAAATATGTAGGAAATTTAATTTGTGAATTATCTTCATAATACCGCGCAGTTTCACCTCTTCCCTCCGAGATGGGCGAGTACGGCATCAATCTTTCTCCGGTAGCACGTGCCCTGTTTTATTGACTCTGGAACAAGTAATTAATTTTCGCGATTATTTTTATTTATGTGTTCCAAAGGGAAAAAGTTGTATAGCACGTTTTGGATTCCAAATTTCATTCAAAGTTTATATCATGTTTTGGAATCACCTTTCGGACCAAGTATTATTCGATGTTTTAATTCAAGTTTTCAGGTATTTATTTTGTTGAAAAATACTTGCACCGCTTCTCTTTATTGCCGTCCGGAACAAGATATTATCTCCAGCTTCATGACTTCCCCTGGAGAAGTTTAAGCTAGTGGTAGCTTCATGGAACATTTTTTTATTAATCCTGTTAACTTCTGGACCACGTCGATACATAACTACGTCACTTATTGATGAACTTTTATTTCTTACAACGTTTGTCACGTAAAATATGATTGGAATATTTATCTGCCATTTATAAATTATTTTTTAAGAGAAACATTAAGCTAAGTAGAAGAAAATACGCATTTGTATTTCAAAGTAAAGTTAAATAGAGACTACGGGGTGCACTCCAGGTTTTTTCAAGGTTTCCCGGTCTTTCAAGGCCATAAGAATTTCTCGAGTTTATTTGGGTTTAACCACAATTATTCATTGATTGTTTAACTCGTAACTTGATCATTTTTGTTTATAAATTCAATTTGTTTAATTTAAAAATTTATCTTAAAAGTAAAATGTCATATTATTTTCATTTTTTATATTTATGTTTACCTCTGGACGATTAATAACTAATTGAATATACAATTGGTAAAGTATTACTAGAATCAGTTTGTAGGTAAAATTTATGCGGTGTGCCTTTTGCAAAGTAATGCTTCCAAACAATTAATCAATTATTTATGATAACAAGTGGCTTAATAGTGCCTTGCGTTATGGTAGAATAAGAATATTATAATTTTTACGTAAGTGTCCACAGTATAATGTTTTTTTGTTCAGGTGTTTTTTTATTTTACAACATAATTTATGGACACTGTGTTTGTTTGTTTACTTACCAGACACTGAGGTAATTTCTGCCACACTGAGCATGGTTGATTATCGTGGTTTAAAATTATATTGCATATTTCTGAAAGCAAACATATAATCAACAACCACGCCACGCACACCACGGTACAGTGTTTTCGAGACTCGCTGTCTGAGAGACACCCTCCGACGTCGGGGTTATCTCGTGAGGGCGTGAGGCACGCGATGGATAGCACGAGGCGGTGTCCACGGGTTTTTATTATATTAATCATACTCGTGCACCCAGGAAGTTGGCCGGATTGGTCGGATTGCCACGCAAAGAGGCGGACCAGATTGCGCGTCGCCGGGACATTGATAAGTGGTTAGACTACTCGCCTCCCACCTATGCGAACCGGGTTCGATTCCCGGCCGGATTTTCGTATTTGGGAATCGTGCCGGACGATACCGCTGGTCGGCGTGTTGTCCACGCTCTTGCATTCCGGCGCTTCTCCACACTCACCTCGCTTCACCCACATCGGCTTTCAAGAACTCCAAGTTAAGAGCTGCCCAAATCTCGTCACTCGCTCGTGAACAATAGCGAACCGACTTTTGGCTTCTAAGAAACCACAAGGAGAAATCCGTGCGTTACATTTCTGACTTTACTTTGACTCGAAAAAGAAACAGCTACATTTTAATTAATCACTGAAGCGACAGCATAGATGTGCATGTCTCGCTGAAAACTATAAACCAGTACGCTAGTTTACTGGCTGCCACCAAATATTTAGTTGGCAGCAAAAGCACTCATATCGTCCGGAGTAAAAAATTTTGCTGCGACTGCAAAACAACATTAGTCAGATGCTACGCATGCGCGCTGGCGTATTGGAAACGACCACCTTACGTCTGTCCAATAGGCTAAAGATGATGTACACCGCTTATTCGTCTTCTGCGTATGTGCCCAACATTGACCCACCCCTCAGGGACACGACTGTCAAAAGTCACATGGTCAACGGCGATGAACGTGTTTATCTTAATTTTCCGAAAGACAAGCAGTTTTATAAGAATAAAATGCTTTCATCAACTTGAATTTAATCTTAACTGCATTCCAAATTGGTTAGATGAAGTATACATGCATCTCAAAGCACATGTTTACTAAACCGTGTTCTAACCTTGAATTAAATCCACGCCGTTTTTGCTAGAAGTGTTCTCGGGAAATCAGTTCAATGTTGGGAAACGGAAGTTGGCCGTGCACAGCCAGCGAGGTCGGTTCACCTCATCTTTGGTCTGAGGTTTGTCCACGACGCCATATTAAAATAATTTTGTCGGCGTTGTTCTCCTTTCATCCAGGTTACGAACCGAATCGTTAGGGTCGTTCTCGAGAAATTACATAATGCCTTTATCCCAAAGTAAATGTTACGCGCAACTGATTCCAGAAAACAAACTTCCCGTGATGTGAAGTGTTGAGTCCTCGGCGCGCCTGTTGAAGCCAAGGGAGTCGACAGCGAGCAAGGTGGCGCAATGGCAACACACCGACATCGCATTAGAGGAGACTTGGGCTGGATTCTCGATTCCTGGCGCGGCCATCCTGATGCTGGTTTTTAATAGTTCTTAAACCATACACACCTACCCACCTACCTACCATAATCCGCAAAACACTCTTGTGAGCTTCACTAACCAGTATTGCAACTGGAGTCGTAACATTTTTGCTGAGATTAACACATTATTGCCTATCAACATACTAAATTTATGGGTAACCACAAAAGTCCTTTTGTGAGGTATATATTGATAAGAGAATTTTGTTGTCACCAACAAATTTTTTTTGGTCATAAAAAACTCCCCCTTCCCCCTCCCCCCTTCGTGTGCTAGCTCTCCCCACCTTAGTCGTCCTAAGGCTGGCGCATTCTTCCCCTAAGGTCCCCCAACAGTGTCTGTGGCGCAGTGCTCATTAAAGAAGTTGTTAAAAGTCATGGGATTACTGTGAATTTCGTTAGGGGCCAGACAGGGGCTGTGATGGATACCACTTGCCTCCGGAGGTCACGGCCTCGCCCCCAGGGGTCGCAGGCGGGCTGCTGACAGTCGCGCACCAGCCGCACTTACCCATTATCAACAACCCCCTCTGCAGTGGAATGTCCCCGACCCTTATACAGGATGCAGCCAGCTCCGCCCGTCTGTCTGCGAGGAGAGCTTGTTAGGTCCATCTGCTCCGACACCATGCCTTCATCAAGGGACACATCAGTCCCCGCCGTATTGGATTTACGGAATTTTCNAGGTCCATCTGCTCCGACACCATGCCTTCATCAAGGGACACATCAGTCCCCGCCGTATTGGATTTACGGAATTTTCGCCACAACGTGCATCACAGATTTTGTATTTCATTTTAAGCACAAACAGGGCATTGGGCTTGCTATTATCGTTTCTGTATCACCCACAAGAGTGAGTGAAGAGATTTGGCCGGCTCTTAACATCGATGTCTTGAGAGCCGATGAGGGTGAAGCGAGGTATGGAGCAGCGCTGGAATGTAAGGGCGGGGGAAGCTGGAGATACCCGAGAAAACTCGCCGACCAAGGGCATCGTCCGGCACGATTCCCATGTGCGAAAATCCGGGGGCTACCCCGTGGGGAATCGAACCCGGTTCGCGTAGGTGGGAGGCGAGTAGTCGAACCACTACGCCACCGCGGCCCCATCACCCACAAGAAAAATGTCTTATTTCTTAGTTAAAAAATTAATAAATGGAATTAATGGAAAAAAAACTGATAGAACCAAGATGGTGGGGAATTATTCCCTCTAAGACTCGTCGTGACCTGACTGTAGTGATGTAGTTACGTGATTATTTATATATATTATAAAAATAAAATAACCAAAATCTTGTAACAAATATACAGTAAATTCTCTAACAATCTTTCCAGAACTAAACACAACTGATCACGGTAGTATGTGAGCAACTGTATACGGCCACAGGAAGTATTTTTCCTGTGAAAACTTAAATGCACAACAGTTAAATGATACGCGTACAGTTGTGCTGTCAATACCACAATATACTTTTGAATTTAGATCTGAGCTTATTTTGAATGCACTGTTTTTGAACAACGCATGCACAACCAAGGCGATAATACTAATGTAATGCTAAATACTCTGATAGTAAAAAAAAAAAACATCGATAACTTATGCTCACGCTAATAGGAAAAGAAATAAATTTCCCCGCGAGATCAAATGTCATTTGAGTTTGAATTCAGCTTTTCGCTGGCTGAGTTGGAAATAAGCGGTAAAACTTTATTCAGAGTGCTATTGCAATAAAAGTGTGGCCAATCAGCTAACAGTGCATTTGTAGTAAGCTTATTTAATGTAGGTACTGTCTTTCTAATTTATTATTTCCACTGGTGCACTGTTTACCTAGGAGGTTACCGTCTCTACTGGTTAAAACTCCAAAAATAGTTTTTTTTATGTAAGGCAGGAAATTAAGGGAGAGGGGGCGGAATTTTACCGAAAATGCAATATTTTGCTTACAGTCATTTTGAATTATTTTTGTAACAGATATCTGCTGTCCAGTTACAACACGATTAGCAGTGGCGTGTGGTGAAGTGCTGCAAGGTAAGCTGGTGCTTGCTCGTTGCTGTACATTCTCGGTGCAAGCAGCAGGAGTCAGTAACTACATTGCAGCCTAGTGAGACGGAATGCATTCCGACCACTCACGAGCGAGCAGCAAGTGATGCCATTACACGCGTCCTGTAACGTCAGCTGCCGAGCTACGTTTCAGTGGTGTAAGTGCGAACTAGCAAGCTACAGGGTACAGTACAGAGCTAAAGCCAGCTTACCTTGCAACAGTTCACCACAAGCCACTGATGATTAGGGACACCCGATTTTCTATAACATATGACCTGTATAGTTGTAGTTCGAAACATTTTTTTAGCTACGATAAAACGCTCGCGAATGAGTGGTTTCAACCGCCATGCGCGTTAGTTGCTCCCTGGGGAATCACAGCCGTTCAATACCGAAATAACCTAACTACGATTGGCCAGTCAAATACCAACACGTCTACTCACAAAGACACGCGACCAATCACCAAAATAAAACTATGTGTGCTCGTAGAATATTGGAGTCGAGCCCGCGTGGAAGGCTTTACGCGAAAATCAGGAGTCCACAGTTATGAATATTACACAGAATTCGGCCATGCCAGTTTACAGTGATCATATGCTGAAGGCGCCCGTCTACCTGGCGCTTGAACTGCGTTGCAGAGTGTTCCAAATACACGTTTTTCAACGAAACTATTAAACGTGCGCCCAACGTGCTGATCTACGAAAAGAACACACACTTCAGACGAGAGCTGTTAAGTACTTTCAAAATATCACGTACGTTAGAAACGTCAATTCAGAGTACTCCAAAACCGCTAAAAAACGGCCTTTCCAAGGCGCTGTAGCTCAAAATGCACGCATCAGATACATACAAAACTACTATAGGGGCCTGCACTGAACCTTCCTAAAGACTTCCCACTAATAAAATAATATGGTCACCGCTGAAAGTCCCATAGGTACACGCAGCACGACGAGAACACTGCACGCCAGTTCAGAGCCTTGCGCTTAGCGGCGATGGCGTACTTGATGCGCGTGGCAGTGTCGCCCTTATCGCTCCCGCGCTTCTCGGCCTAAACGTGGGAAAAAGTTCCAGGTAGACGGGGGCCTGAAGATGGCGTGCACTGAACTGGGAAAAAAAAACCTATTATATGTCTTGTTGAGTGAGCCACACACGAAGAGAACGAGAACGAGCACGAGTAGAGTGGCGAGCAAGTCGACGCAAGTGTTAAGGGCCACTAACTATACGCCTACGTATGCGTATTTATCTGCCTGTCCGTACAGAGTTAAACCAAACAATGTGGACTCCGATCTCGAGTTGCGCAACTTTTGTCATCTCAGTTCGGCACGACTCTACGAGGGTAGTGAAGATCACTGCGGACATATTCCGCACTCATCGCCAGTACACGCTAACGCAACACATTTGAATGCTTTTGCGTATTTTTAAATTATACATGTCCAGTAGTGGACATATTTTATTATCCGTTACATAAATATTATTACAAACATGTGCCTATCTGTTTGTTAACCAACTCAGAGAACCGGAGCACTTGAAAAGTTACCGTAAAATTAAAAAGGTGTTACTGCCATAAACATTGCCCACAGAGAAAAGATTTTGAATTTACAGACAGTCGCGTTAAAATTTGTTTTCCGTTCGTATAATGCGTTTGGACTAACGTGTTCTGCTAAGAAAGCGTTGCACTGATACGAGGTTTTAACAAACACGTCAATAAACCACACTTTTTGTAAACTGCTACGGAAACATTCACTATCGGATAATAACAGCGAAGAAATCTTCGTGGTACGCTGGGAAAGGTTCATGTATAACAACCACAGCTACAATATATATTAATATAACTTATGTAATAATAATTTTCAGTTATTTATTATTTTCCACTTATAGAGAGCTGAAAGATATAGGATCTAGTTATAACCCAGTTTGCGTAAATTAACTAATTTTTTCGCGGAATACCAGCAGAGATATTCTACAATTGACAGCTTGGCATTACACTGGTAGCAGCCTATTTATAACGGCCTTACGCGGAGCAGTATACGAACCATAACAACATGAACTGCTTACTAACGCAAGCCTGGTAATAAAATAAGTCGTATCGGTTCTTTTTTGTTTATCGCGTTGCAGACATTTTGTAATAACTCTTCAAGATAACAGGAAACCTAAAGGTCGCTCATTAGTTTCCCTAAAGATGCAATGCGTCCCGAGCGTAAAAAAAAATATTTATAAAACAAGAACCCTTTAATTATACTCGTCAAAACCTGATAAGTCTTCAGCAGAGACATTAAGACCTCTAATTACGAACAAATTTTCGGAATAATAAAATAAAAATAAAAATATATATATATGGTTTCCGGACTTGTACAAAGAAAACAGAAGGTCTTTAGGAACAACTTAAATTAAGTTTACTCTTCTTCGTTGAAGTCTACAGTTTCTTTTAGAAAACGAAATGCGTGAACAATAAACAACAGTTCTTCAGTACCGTCAAAGCTACGCAAGAAATAAAACGTATATTAACCCCGGCGGAAAGCCTTGGGCCTACACTGAGTTGAAGTTCAACCTGCGTGCACATAGTCATTGCCTGACGTGTTGCTTATCGCCGAACTGCAGTTCCCTGCTGTTCACGAAGTGACGAACATCTCGGACGTTGTTTCGACAAAACCAGCACGTACGCAAAGTAATCGATGCTCCCTTCCGTAAGAATATTCCCATTTACGTTGTGTTGGCCTTGAACGATCCAGAGCGCTTGTTACTTGCGAGTGTTCCCATTGCTATGCTACTGGGGCTGGGTTCGGAATTGTTTACTTCATTGGGGCGAGCAGCGAGGACATTATTTACCCATTTCTGTCCCTTGCAGTGTGATGCAGTTCCCTCCTTTACAACCATGCCAAGTCTCTACATGCTGTAACTGAAAGGGGTTCATATTTTTTTTAAGTAATTCGAAAAAAAAACTTCTTCATTTCTTAGTCGCCGACTAACGTACCAAGCAGTTTTACCGCCGTGTTTGGAGGATAAAAAAAATTGAAAGATGTTTAACTTTTCCGCAAATGCACAAACTCGCGTTTAAAGCATAGTTAAAATCGATCACTTATTGGCGGCGATTTTTGAAAAATAGTTCTGTTGGGTGTTACGGTGGGTGTGATTTCCCAAACTGGTAGCCAATTACATTTTGCCTAGTGAACAATAAAGGCAGATAGAGCTTAACGTCTCGTCAACAGCAAGATCATTAGTGACAGAGAAAGGTGCCCACGCATGACGGAACGAGAAATAACAGGTAATGGCATAGTTACAATTATTTACTTTCAGAACGATAGTGGACTAAATTTTGACTATTCTCTGTAGGATAATTCAAAACACAAAATTTTAGAATTTATAAAATACGCATTATACAGCTTTAAATGCNTATTTATATATATTATAAAAATAAAATAACCAAAATCTTGTAACAAATATACAGTAAATTCTCTAACAATCTTTCTAGAACTAAACATAACCGATCACGGTAGTACGTGAGCAACTGTATACAGCCACAGGAAGTATTTTTCCTGTGAAAACTTAAATGTAGAACAGTTAAATGATACGCGTACAGTTGTGCTGTCAATACCACAATATACTTTTGAATTTAGATCTGAGCTTATTTTGAATGCACTGTTTTTAAACAACGCATACACAACCAAGGCAATAATACTAATATAATGCTAAATACTCTGATAGTAAAAAAAAAAAAAAAAAAACATCGATAACTTATGTTCACGTTAAAAGGAAAAGAAATAAATTTCCCTACGAGATCAAATGTAATTTGAGTTTGAATTCAGCTTTTCGCTGGCTGAGTTGGAAATGAGCGGTAAAACTTTATTCAGAGTACCACTGCAATAAAAGTGTGGCCAATCAGTGAACAGTGCATTTGAAGTAAGCTTATTTAATGTAGGTACTGTCTTTCGAATTTATTATTTCCACTGGCGCACTGTTTACCTAGGAGGTTACCGTCTCTACTGGTTAAAACTCCAAAAATAGTTTTTTTTATATGAGGCAGGAAATTAAGGGAGAGGGGGCGGAATTTCACCGAAAATGCAATATTTTGGTTACAGTCATTTTGAATTATTTTTGTAACAGATATCTGCTGTCCAGTTACAATATGATTAGCAGTGGCGTGTGGTGAAGTGCTGCAAGGTAAGCTGGTGCTTGCTCGTTGCTGTACATTCTCGGTGCAAGCAGCAGGAGTCAGTAACCAGATTGCAGCCTAGGGAAACTGAATGCATTCCGACCACTCACGAGCGAGCAGCAAGTGATGCCATTACACGCGTCCTGTGACGTCAGCTGCCGAGCTACGTTTCAGCGGTGTAAGTGTGAACTAGTAAGCTACAGGATACAGCATAGAACTAAGGCCAGCTTACCTTGCAAGAGTTCACCACAAGCCACTGATGATTAGGGACACCCGATTTTCTATAACACATGGCCTGTATAGTTGTAGTTCAAAACATGACGTGCACTGAACTGAAAAAGAAAACCTATTATATGTGTTGTTGAGTGAGCCACACACGAAGAGAACAAGCACGAGTAGTGTGGCGAGCAAGTCGACGCACGTGTTAAGGACCACTAACTATACGCCTACGTTTGCGTATTTATCTGCCTGTCCGTACAGAGTTAAACCAAACAATGTGCACTCCGATCTCGAGTTGTGCAACTTTCGTCATCTCAATTCGGCACGACTCTACGAGGGTAGTGAAGATCACTGCGGATGAATTCCTCACTCATCGCCAGCGCACGCTAACACATTTGAATGCTTTGGGGTATTTTTTAATTATGCATGTCCAGTAGTGGACATATTTTATTATTATCCGTTACATAAATATTGTTACAAACATGCGCCTATCTGTTTGGTAAGCAACTCAAGAGAACCAGAGCACTTAAAAAGTTACCGTAAAATTAAAAAGGTATTACCGCCATAACATTGCCCACGGAGCAAAGATTTTGAATTTATAGACAGTCACGTTAAAATTTGTTTTCCGTTCGTATAATGTGTTTGGACTAACGCTTTCTGCTAAGGAAGCGCTGTACTGATACGAGGTTTTAGCAAGCACGTCAATAAATAACACTTTTTGTAAACTGCTACGGAAACATTCACTATCTGATAATAACAGCGAAGAAATCTTCGTGGTACGCTGGGGAAGGTTCATGTATAAGAACCATAGCTACAATATATAATAATATAAATTATGTAATAATAATAATTTTTACTTATTTATTATTTTCCACAAAAGAGAGCTGAAATATATAGATCTAGTTAAAACCCAGTTTGCGTAAATTAACTAATTTTTTCGCGGAATACCAGCAGAGATATTCTACAATTGACAGCTTGGCATTACACTGGTAGCAGCCTATTTATAACGGCCTTACGCGGAGCAGTATACGAACCATAACAACATGAACTGCTTACTAACGCAAGCCTGGTAATAAAATAAGTCGTATCGGTTCTTTTTTGTTTATCGCGTTGCAGACATTTTGTAATAACTCTTCAAGATAACAGGAAACCTAAAGGTCGCTCATTAGTTTCCCTAAAGATGCAATGCGTCCCGAGCGTAAAAAAAAATATTTATAAAACAAGAACCCTTTAATTATACTCGTCAAAACCTGATAAGTCTTCAGCAGAGACATTAAGACCTCTAATTACGAACAAATTTTCGGAATAATACAATTTTAAAAAAATATATATATGGTTTCCGGACTTGTACAAAGAAAACAGAAGGTCTTTAGGAACAACTTAAATGAAGTTTACTCTTCTTCGTTGAAGTCTACAGTTTCTTTTAGAAAACGAAATGCGTGAACAATAAACAACAGTTCTTCAGTACCGTCAAAGCTACTCAAGGGATAAAACGTATATTAACCCCGGCGGAAAGCCTTGGGCCTACACTGAGTTGAAGTTCAACCTGCGTGCACATAGTCATTGCCTGACGTGTTGCTTATCGCCGAACTGCAGTTCCCTGCTGTTCACGAAGTGACGAAAATCGCGAACGTTGTTTCGACAAAACCAGCACGTACGCAAAGTAATCGATGCTCCCTTCCGTAAGTATATTCCCATTTACTTCGTGTTGGCCTTGAACGATCCAGAGTGCTTGTTACTTGCGTGTATTCCCAATGCTATGCTACTGGGGCTGGGGCTCGAAATTGTTTACTTCATAGGGGCGAGCAGTGAGGACATTATTTACCATTTCTGTCCCTTGCTGTGTGATGCAGTTCCCTCCTTTAGTCACCGACTAACATACCAAGCGGTTTTACCGCCGTGTTTGGAGCATAGAAAGCGATAAGGACTACACTGACATGCGCAACAAGTGTGCCATCGCCCCTACGCGCGAGACTCAGAACTAGCGTGCGGTATTCTAGTAGTTACCACACAGCCCATTACAGGAACGAGTATTAAGAACTTTTAAATTTTTTCCCCACTTCTAAACTAAATTTTAATATTTTTTATCATATATAATTATTGCATGATAAAAATAACCGCCTTTGAATTTTTACTATTTTTTTTATTCAATGAGGACTTTCAATGGCATTAACGTCCTGATAGAAAAATTAATTATCTCAGTAGTTATAAATAGCCAATGACAGAGCGTGAATGTTAGGGCGACCCCTCAACCTCTCACCCCCAAAATGGAGTATTTTAGCCACATTGTGGTCATGCCATTTTCGGACTGAGTGGCTCAAATTTTGGTAAGGAAAATTAGCGTGGGAAATTTTGGATGTTTGGAGGGAAATTCGGGAAATTTTGGGAGTTTTTAAGGGGAAAAAGAGAAATTCCGAGGGGGGAAAACGGAAACTGGACGCCATTGGCGAGGAATGTCAGAGTAGGAGGTTTCGCCGTGTCCAACTTTTGCATTGCATTCCTTGTGTCGTGTGTAGTTTGTAAACTGGATGTTTGCAAGTTTGCGCTTCTCCCGTAGATCGTAAGCTCGGCCTTTGGGTCCTCTCCACTCAGCGGTGTTGACGCGACCCTCTTTGGTGTCGTCCACATCGCACCAAGAGTCCTTCCTCCCAATATTTCCGATCGAGAAGGAGGCCTTCCCATGTCTCTGGCTTGGCAGTCTCGACACCGTCCTGGCACCGAGTCAAATAAACACTTCTAGCAACTTCGCGTGCGCCACATGTGAGGCTTGAACACTTGACTCCGAGCGAAAGGAACACGTCGAACACCCCCGAACCAGCGCGAAACGAGCGATACGTCCGGAGTGATTAAGCGAGTGAGTGAAATTATTCGGGCGGCTCTTAACATCGGAGTCTTGAGAGCCGATGGGGGTGGGCGAAGTGAGTATGGAGCAGCGCCGGAACGAAAGGGCGGGGGAAAACGGGAGATCCCCGAGAAAACCCGGCCGACCAGCGGCATCGTCCGGCACTATTCCCACGTGCGAAAATGCGGGGGCGACCCCCACCGGGAATCGAAACCAGANTAATAAAAGTCACATTCGTGTTTCAAAAAATTTGACGGTGACACATAATCGATTCGTGGAAGGTGTTCTTTTGGTAGATAACAATTCTAATTTCAAAGTCTTCCATTAATCAAGAACAAACTGTATATATATTCGAATATAAGTGAGCCAATGTGGCTGGCACGCAGAATATGTAAATCGTGTTACATGAAGCTCTGTTCTTGGAGGCCGAGATCCCCAATTATCTGCCTGTGAGCCTCACAGTGTAGAGAGCCACGAAGGCGCAGTGGTCACACCACTCGCCTCCCACCTAGGCGAACCAGTTTCGATTCCCGGCGGGTCAGTCAGATTTTGCTCGGAGTCAAATAACGGCATGGCGCACGCGAAGTTGCTAGACGTGTTTATTTGACTCGGTGCCAGAACGGTGTCGATGGGGGTGGGCGAAGTGAGTATGGAGCAGCGCCGGAATGAAAGGGCGGAGAAAACAAATGAGGCATGAACACGGAAAACGTGGCCGATGTTGCCAAGCCAGAGACGGAAATATTTGGAGGAAGGACTCTTGGTGCGATGTAGACGATGGGGGTGGGCGAATGAAAGGGAGATCCCCGAGATCCCCGAGAAAACCCGGCCGACCAGCGGCATTGTCCGGCACTATTCCCACGTGCGAAAATGCGGGGGCGACCCGACCCCACCGGGAATCGAAACCAGAACCTGGTTCGAGAGGCGAGCAAGGCTAACCGCTCGGCCACCGCGGCCCCGATACGTCCTGAAACCACGACAATTGGGACCTTTTGCTGACGTTCGTCTATTCCCGCCAATTTCGCGCGCGAAAATACTGGAACTCGGTCTCGAAATGGATTTGACAGTGGCAGAACATTCTCTTTGTGTCGTGCAGGACAGAAGGACAGGAAAATGTGGGTGAGGCGGTAGGACTAAATAACGCATTTTTCTGAAATCTCGCAAGACTTTCAAATTCTAGTTAACCATGTTGGCAAATTGCGAAGGACACAAAGTTCCTTAAAGCAGTGCCAGTAATAACCATAAAATATGTTTCTTTGCTTCACTTCTGGTGCAGAACATCTAAACTGTTTCGCAATTATCACCCATGTATCCTATTNTATGTTTCTTTGCTTCACTTCTGGTGCAGAACATCTAAACTGTTTCGCAATTATCACCCATGTATCCTATTTTTTCAATTTTTTTTTCCCCTTTATTCTAGTGAAGTTCATGATGACCGTTCCATAGGGATGTTTTACGGCAAACATTCTCCAGCAGCCCACTCCATGATTCGCAGCGAACACTCCTAGCCGGTTCGAACTGACACTANTATGTTTCTTTGCTTCACTTCTGGTGCAGAACATCTAAACTGTTTCGCAATTATCACCCATGTATCCTATTTTTTAAATTATTTTTTTACTTCATTCTAGTGAAGTTCATGATGACCGTTCCGTAGGAATATTTTACGGCAAACATTCTCCAGCAGCCCACTCCATGATTCGCAGCGAACACTCCTAGCCGGTTCGAACTGACACTAAAACGTACTCACTGAGCACAGGCGAGCGCGCATGACTTCCTTTCAGCATTCCCCAATAAAATCGACAGTTGTTTCGACATTCGTTCGGCTCGTTCGTGGTAGCATCTGCACGGCGGATCACACCGCGCACGAACGGTGCTCGAGCACGCACTCACCTTTAAAGCCTGCATTAAATAATGCATCAGCGCATCTTGAGTCACTGACTGAGGCGCGACACGAGATGCTATATAAGACATTGACGGGGAGGGAGAGGGGAAGGAGACGTAAACGACGATGACGCATCCCGCCCATGTGAAACTAAGAATAAGATAAAAAATACGTTTCACATGAAGAATGTCGTTTGCAGTGACATAAACCATTATCCATATAGTATATTCGCGGTTTCTTCGCACTTTTTAAATTAAACCTTTGAAAAAAACACCCCATGCATGTCGTTTTCGGTTGTTTCCTAAATACATCTGGTATCACAAGCGTTTTATAATTGTGTTACCATAAAAGCACCTTATTTTTTATTAAGTTTAACATTAACTTATCTTTTATCTACACATTTATAATACTTCATTTTATAATTAACACGAATAAAGACAGAGAGAAAACAGGTATGCTGGTAATGCCTAGTAAGAAATAACTCCTAAGCAAAACTATTTATACTGAGTGCGCACGAATGCGGTGCGTTGGAGCTCTGGTGTTATTTTCTGAGCTTTGTTTGCATGAGGCGGAGGAATATCCTGGAAGTAGAACGTTAGCAGGGCTTCAGGAAAGTTGGAAGTAACCGTGGAGTATGAAAATTCCACACACTGAAGGGCGTTGTAGAAGCTTTCGTACAGGTTTTTGCATAGGAATTCTTTCTTTCAATTGCAATTAGTATTCGATTAGCAGACAAACTATACAGTTTCGTAATATCATATGAATAATAGACGAAGCCAATTACAAAATTTATATAAAGGAAACTTGTATATTTGAAGCAGACTAACAATTTTAATTTTCGTAATTTTTGGGCAAGTAAAATATAAAATTCACACGCACTTAAAGCCTATTGCCGCGGTTACACGAGACAAACAACATCTTCATTTCGAACATGTTCAGCTGTGTACATGGTTACTCCAAGATTATACAACCTCCTTGGGTTCCAACGTCTCCAAACTTATTCCGATCACTGTCACTTGTTACCCAATGTGAATCTGTTGTTTTAGCAAATACAGTTCTCTACTGTATTTGGTGTCAGTGTACACAAGAACTACTTTTCTTGTGTTCTGCGCTCTCACTGGCTGCGATGAAGAAAATAGACCGTATGATTAAAATTAAAAATATTGGCAAGATTTTCTGCATTAATTTAAATAAATGGAGATCCACATTAAAAAGCGATATTAGTTATAGTGTTACAACCAAAATAAGGTAAATTGTATTACAATTAAAACACTCATCCTTAATAGTGATTATAAATAAAACTTGTGTGTGTTTTTGAGGTTAGGATTTCCTTTTGTCTGCATTCCGTTAAATATGTGTAACCACTGTTCCCAAACACGCTAAAACATAACTGTCGAACGAATTAAAAAAAAAAACACGTTTTAGTCCACTCTGGTGACCGCGGCCTGTTTCACTGTTTTCCAATTCAAATTATTTCACTTCTGCACTGCGTCAATTTTTACTACTGAGGATGTGAACAAAAAGAAAATTGTGATTTGAATATTAATTACGAAAAAAAAAAAAAACCTGTGCATCAGGACAATGCATTTGAATTGAATTTTTCTGAATGCCGTACGTTTACACTTCTTCAAATACATTCAAAATAATAAGTATTTCCCTTTTAGCAATACTGCTGCTAATCAAGTAGGTTATACGAACATCACCATCGTCTATAATAACAATTAAGGTGTCTTCCATCGTATAAACGTTATGTTAAAACTGTGATTTCATATTACCTGTAGACTATGTTCAGAAATACGAAAAAAATAACGTTCCATGAATTAAAAATCTAAATGACAATCCATGTAAATGATAAAAACTACAAAAAAAAAAACAACTCTATTTACCTCTACAGCCTGCATGGAAAATATGTTTAATGGCTACCAAAATATTGCTGAGTTCGTTCATGTTACTTTTGGTTTAAACCTAAAGGAATAATATAGTTAAACTTTAAATCCATAATTGTATATGTTAAAAATAATTTCGACAAAATAATTATATTTTAGAAAATGTCTTTTAACACAAAAATACTGTGACCTTGCTGTAATTATTGGGCTCAGCAGTTAATGGAGTTTTTTTGGGTACGGCATTAAAATACGGTTCAAAATTTGTTTGTACTTCTCTTAATAATTTCTAATAGATAGTTGCAGTGCAGTCGTTTCCTAGCCTAATAGAAGAGCCGTGCCTAAGAAGAATTATAGTATGTATGAGAGCTTACACTCGAACCGATATCGCTCGCCTCCCACCAAGGCGAACCTGGTTCAATTCCCAGCCGGTGCACTCCGGATTTTCGCAAGTGGGAATCACGGCAGACGATGCCACTGGTCGGCGGGTTTTCTCGGGGATCTCCCGTATCTCCCGCCCCTTCATTCCGGCGCTGCTCCATACTCACCTCACTTCACCCTCATCGGCTCTCAAGACCTCTCTGTTAAGAGCCGCCCAAATCTCTTCACTCACTCACTCGAACCGATATCAAAACACACGAATCCCGGCAGTTTACTTTGCATAGCTGTACCATCGTGCCGACTTATCCGAAACATACTTATTGGTATGAGTAAGGTAGGTTTTGATTCAGCGTTTTACATTTTCTACAGTCTAGTAGTTGTATTTTACAGTCACTCTTCGCGGAATCAATAATTTCGCTTATGTTAACGCCTGCCTGAAGGACTTTCTGTCATGCACGCTTTGGAAATTGGCGTCTCCGTCTGTGAACCTCTGAAAACTGTGGGCGTATGCCGGAAAGTTCTGGGCAACGTCGCACGATTTTCCTTTACATGCACGTTATATATAACTTTTCTGTATGTGACATTTACTATGTAGTACCGTAACTTTACATTCCATGTAAAGTGTATTGCTTTACAACTGGTAGGTAAACGCACCAAAAATTTTTACCGTGTTTACTACGAGAATATGTAAAAAAAAAAAATTATTAGGGGGGTCTGAGATATATTTATATTTTAAAAATCGTCATTATATATTCGTGACTCACAAAATAATATTTCTATGAAGGCCTTCAATACGCCATCCTTATTGTCTTTGTGGCGCCCAGGGCTAGATAAACGGTTGTGATATAAAAACCAAAATGACTGCGTCTCTATAATATCGGTCTTCCGTGATGTTGATTTTCTCTGGTCTCCAAGTGANTCTATAATATCGGTCTTCCGTGATGTTGATTTTCTCTGGTCTCCAAGTGATCCTTTTAATTAAAACCGTCCAAAGCTTAATAGACGGCCGCGAAATCTGCAAGTAGTTTCATCTACCCGCTTTCTCCGATTTACACTGCTGGCATCTCCTCGGGCACAAGTCACCACGAAATAATTTTGCACAATTAATCTCGCAAGTACAAATACAACTGATATGTGAATCTATGAAAACCTTTCAATCAACGCACTGCAGAAGTAGGTAAAACTTTTCAAAATCTAAATTTTAAGTCACACATAAGCGATAATTTTTTGAACGCGATTTAACACATTACCTATAAGTTTTGAAGATTTTGCGAATTAAATTAAAGCGGGAAAATAAAAAATTAAAAACTGTCATGCAGGGCGAATTATTTGAAAAGACAACATAGAACGAATGATGAATGTAAAATACAAGGCTTTTGAAGGCATATAAACATAAGTATATTGGTTTCAATAAAATAATTGACCGGGGAAAAGAAATTGAGAATCCTGCACTCGCATAACTTACACACTCCTCGTCTTGGCACATCGTCCTGCTATTGAATGTCCATCGACGTCCGTACAGCGGACTGGCCTGCAGATAAGGGAGCGACATGCCAGCGGGCGGAACAGGAAGCTGGGTCTTCAATGACCGCACAAGCTCAGGCGTGATTGGCGGAACCGCGCCCGATGTCTCGCAAGCCTCAGTTTGTCAGCTCAGTACCTCCGACCGAACAAGGGCCAGCTGCAGTAAGGGTCCTTTCACATGGGATCACCATGGTAGCGACACCAAGACATTCGGTGGAGCGTTATACCTGTAGTTGACTGCAGCCACCAGACAAACACCCAACATCGAGTCTGCTTTCAAAATGGTGTTGGAAGGAACAAGCTTGCTATTTTGTTTTTGCTTTCCCGTCTGCAGGCTTCTTCTTAGTGTATGAACATGTCCACAGATTCTTACAAGCTCTTCTGCAAATCTCTATTTGAATACTCTTTAGCAGTCATCTCCTACAATGCAGCCGTAGAATGACTTCGAGCTCGTTTAGAACGCGCGTTACGCACTTCTCGGAGGAACGCTTCTAGCAGAAGACCGAGCAGAAACGACTGGTGCCACTCCAAGGTCGCGTCTCGTGTGTCTAGCTCCATCGTGGTGGTGCAGTGGTTAGCCCACTCGCCTCCCGCCACTCCATTCTCGGCCGAGCCGCCCCGGGGTTTTCGCAAGTGGGATTCGTGCCGGCG
>NQII01002226.1:361960-375614 GCA_002778355.1 Clitarchus hookeri
TCCCGTTTCCACCGCCCTTGCATGCTCACCTCGCTTCGCCGTCGTCGGCTGTCGAGACCTCGGTGCTCGGAGCCGCCCGAATCTCTCCGCTCACTCACGCACACTGGAGGTCTGAGTGATCGCGCCTGCCCGCCAACACGCGTGGCCAGACCCTCCACCAATGCCCGCGCGTGAAAGCCCCCGTTCGAACCCACGGGCTGACGTGGTGACACCGTGTGAAAGGGCCGGAGTTATTGACGTCTTCAGCCTTTCTGTGCATATTCGCGTGCCCTGAAGTTTCAGCTTGAACTTCTGAAGCACGGAACTACATCGCCAGCCACGTGTTATACACTGAAGATGACGCAGACCTCTTATTCGTCTTCTGCGCATGCACCCAACATTGANCATCGCCAGCCACGTGTTATACACTGAAGATGACGCAGACCTCTTATTCGTCTTCTGCGCATGCACCCAACATTGACCTACCCCGAAGGAACCCAAAAGTCAAAAGTCACATGGTCAACAGCGATGAACGCGTTTGTTTATATCTTGAATTTTAAAAGACAAAGCACTTTTACGCGAACAAAATCCATTTACCAATTTGAATGTAATCAAACTGTATTACAAACGGGTTCGAGGAGGTATACAAACATTTCAAAGCACTTGTTTACTAAACAGTGTTCTAACCTCAAATCCAATTCACGCTGTTTTCGCAAGGCGTGTAGGCGGGAAATCAGTTCAATATTGGGACACGGAGATTGGTTGTGCGCAGGCAGCGAGACCGGTCTGCCTCGTCTTTAGTATATGCCACGTGTTGCAGGTCACTGGCGCTGTGCACAGTAAGGTGGCTGGCACTGTTTCTGAGGGTTTTGTGACGTGTACCAAGAGGACGGCAGTACCACACACAAACAACCTGAGGTCCACGCATGGCGACGCATTAGGGAAACCATTCAATGTGTGTTATGTATATAGTAGGGGATCAATGCGTACTCACGTAGCAAGATCTGCGTAGCCGTTACAAAGGCCAGTGTGTTTAAAATAACACAGCTACATGAAACGTCACTAAAACATTTTTCGTAAGAATTTGTATGTGCACGTCTGTGTATGTGTATACATACACACACACACACACACACACAAAAGCACGCCATTTTAAATACATGTCACGTTTGTTATTGTTCTCAATATAGCGCTTTTGGCCATGGTGCTTAAGAAACGTTACGCAAAAAAAAAAATTAGTATAGTTTTTATGAGCATCATGCTGGTGCAGTTACATTTATTTAAATGAAATGATGCAGTGAAAAAAAAACATTGTGCTACTTCTTGTAGCTTTGGAGGTATACAGATTTTTAAAAAAAACTCGGTTTTGTAACAGAAATATATAATTCGTACCCTGACTTTATTCTCTAACATACTTGATAAAGGTTCTCTTCAGCAATTTTACAATCTAAACATGCTACCGGCACAACACATCTAGCATTGCGACGCGTAGCAAAGTTCGCCGCTCCTCACCTCCACAGCCTTTTACACTGTNAACGTCACTAAAACATTTTTCGTAAGAATTTGTATGTGCACGTCTGTGTATGTGTATACATACACACACACACACTCAAAAGCACGCCATTTTAAATACATGTCACGTTTGTTTTTGTTCTCAATATAGCGCTTTTGGCCATGGTGCTTAAGAAACGTTACGCAAAAAAAAAATTAGTATAGTCTTTATGAGCATCATGCTGGTGCAGTTACATTTATTTAAATGAAATGATGCAGTGAAAAAAAAAAACATTGTGCTACTTCTTGTAGCTTTGGAGGTATACAGATTTTTAAAAAAAACTCGGTTTTGTAACAGAAATATATAATTCGTACCCTGACTTTATTCTCTAACATACTTGATAAAGGTTCTCTTCAGCAATTTTACAATCTAAACATGTTNTTTATTCTCTAACATACTTGATAAAGGTTCTCTTCAGCAATTTTACAATCTAAACATGCTACCGGCACAACACATCTAGCATTGCGACGCGTAGCAAAGTTCGCCGCTCCTCACCTCCACAGCCTTTTACACTGTATTAAATCATATCACTTCGATAGAGGCGGGTGTCTGCATACAGAACATGGAACATCACCCTTAGCCTCCTGTCGACACCAGCGCTCCTAGCAGCCGATGACATCGAGCGACACTAGCTCTGCCTATCAGACATTGTGGGAACCAATATGGCACCCCCTGGTAGGCAATGAAAGAAACTTCCAAGATGGCGGCAAGTACCACCTAGCACACGATATGAGAAACAATATGGCGGAAGACGAAACAAGATAGCGGCCTACAGACATCCAAGATGGCAGCCAACAGCAGACGATATCCGGTTGGAGAGAGGCGAGAAGGAATTACAGAGCTGGAGGTACCAAGGTGGAATAATAGAGCAGGAAAATGGAAAATTCTAGGAACAAGATGGTGGCATGGAATGGTAGAGCATGAAGAATCACAGCAGCATAACAGAGCATGAACTAGTCCTCTGGTCCTCTGCCAGATGCCACGTAGAGAAAAGACAGAGCGGGAAAATTAAAAATTTCAAGATGGCGGCTATTTGGTTCTCTGCTAGATGCCATGTGTGGAATGACAGAGCATAAACTGAAAAATTATAGAAACAAGATTGTGGCATGGAATTAAGATGGCGGCTAGTCCCCTGGTCCTCTGCCAAATGTGACGTGAAGGAATGACAGAGCAGGAGGTACCGAGATGTAATGATAAGAGCATGAACTGGAAAGTTCTAGAAACAATATTGCGGCATGGAATGATAGAGCGTATGGAGGTCAAAGGTCAAGGTTAAAGGTCAGTCGTCTGGTCTTCTACCAAATACCATTGTCCTAGAAGCCCCATAATCTATTTACTAATATAATATTTTGCTAGGCCACATTTCACACNTAGTCCCCTGGTCCTCTGCCAAATGTGACGTGAAGGAATGACAGAGCAGGAGGTACCGAGATGTAATGATAAGAGAATGAACTGGAAAGTTCTAGAAACAATATTGCGGCATGGAATGATAGAGCATGAAGTACCTGGCGTATGGAGGTCAAAGGTCAAGGTTAAAGGTCAGTCGTCTGGTCCTCTACCAAATACCATTGTCCTAGAAGCCCCATAATCTATTTACTAATATAATATTTTGCTAGGCCACATTTCACACNTCTACCAAATACCATTGTCCTAGAAGCCCCATAATCTATTTACTAATATAATATTTTGCTAGGCCACATTTCACACGCATGATAGTGTAACCCGGACAACATAAAATCAATGTGCGTCGGGGAGTCGTGGCGGCTTACATTTGTCTGATTCCGATCCTTCTGCTATTGTGCTGCCAGGAGCACAGTTCACGTGAACGTGATTGGGGAATTATATCTCCGCAGGGAGGTGGAGTTTACGGCCTCATTTATCACAATNGCACAGTTCACGTGAACGTGATTGGGGAATTATATCTCCGCAGGGAGGTGGAGTTTACGGCCTCATTTATCACAATAATGTAGCAGCGTTCGATTTTGGCGTCACTATACACCCTGCTCTCAGACGACAGAGCTCCTGGTTGACGGACTGGCNGCACAGTTCACGTGAACGTGATTGGGGAATTATATCTCCGCAGGGAGGTGGAGTTTACGGCCTCATTTATCACAAGAATGTAGCAGCGTTCGATTTTGGCGTCACTATACACCCTGCTCTCAGACGACAGAGCTCCTGGTTGAAGGACTGGCNAATGTAGCAGCGTTCGATTTTGGCGTCACTATACACCCTGCTCTCAGACGACAGAGCTCCTGGTTGAAGGACTGGCAGAGAACTACTACTTTACCTCCACGAAGTCAGAACCCGTGGTAACTTCTTCTGAAGTACATAAACACACTATCTACAGAAAAAAGTGGAATATCGAAGGGTTAGGGCCATTGCTGCCGCGGTACTTCTGGTGTGAGCCACGGTGACGGTAAACTTGTTTCTACTCAAAGTAAACTGTGCTGAGTAACTATAGAATTTGGCAAGATTTGCTACAGTTATTATATACAAAACGTGTGTAAATATATAACCGGTAAATAAATAATGACAGCTAAAACGATATAGTTATTTCTCGTTCGGTCTACGTTGTTTTGAATGTANATATAACCGGTAAATAAATAATGACAGCTAAAACGATATAGTTATTTCTCGTTCGGTCTACGTTGTTTTGAATGTATAAGTATTCAATTTTATTCTGCACAAAATAAAGTAACACTCATTAGAGAAGATGCCAACAGTCGTTTTAACAAGCTAATACGCCAAGTTTGGCTCAAACGAAAGCTAATTCAACAGCATTAAAAATAACGCATACAAGTTTAAACTTCAGGATAAAGATAACAGACACTGGCGTTAAAATACATCGATTAATATTCATACGAATTCTTAGAAATAAATGTATGTATACGCTAAAAAAAAAAAAGTGGGTTCATAAATATGATATTTAATATACCCACGACTGGAGTTGAANAAATGTATGTATACGCTAAAAAAAAAAAAGTGGGTTCATAAATATGATATTTAATATACCCACGACTGGAGTTGAAGAACCTATCTCACAAAAAGGCACTGAATAAAATATGTACAAAATGTTAAAAGTTTTAAGTTTGGGTTACATGTCGCGCAGTTCTACGCAGACAAACAACTTAAAGACGACAAGAATCTTCACGATCACAGTGGACCCCGAACCATATGACACTGNCGCGCAGTTCTACGCAGACAAACAACTTAAAGACGACAAGAATCTTCACGATCACAGTGGACCCCGAACCATATGACACTGGAACGATGACCACAAAGACTGCATGCTGGGAGTTCGAGTCATAACACGGTCCAGCCTCGTGGAGGTTTACGACCGCCGTGAACTACGGTAGGAAAAAAAAAACTACAAAATTAGCCTAACGACTTGATGCAACAGAACGTTTAAATACGCTGAAGTGCAGGGCGGTACAATTTCAATTATTTTTTTTGTATCGCTAACGAGGGAAATCTTTTTAATAGACGTACAGATGTTCATTTGAGTAACTCACTACCCACATTATTCTCTATGATGAAACAAAAATGTAATCTATATTCTGTAGCAGACTCCACAATTCTCTACAGACGCAGCGGAACAATACAAGATGGGATGCGATGCAAAGAAACCGAAGTTCATTCCATCGTACTGTGTGATCCGCATTGTCGGGAGTCGCATAGGAGAGAGAGAGAGAGCGAGAGAGAGAGCGAGATAGAGACAGAGCAAGAGAGCAAAAGAGCGAGAGAGAGAGCGAGAGAGAGCGAGATAGAGACAGAGCAAGAGAGCAAGAGAGCGAGAGAAAGAGAGCGAGAGAGAGACAGAGCAAGAGAGCAACAGAGCGAGAGAGAGCGAGAAAGCAAGAGAGAGAGAGCGAGAGGAGAGAGCAAGAGAGTGAGAGAGAGAGCGAGAGAGCGAGAGAGAGCAAGAGAGAGAGGGCGAGTGAGAGAGAGCAAGAGAGAGAGGACGAGTGAGAGAGAGCGAGAGAGAGAGAGGAAGAGAGCGAGAGAGAGAGAGGAAGAGAGCAAGAGAGAGCAAGAGAGCGAGGGAGAGAGAGAGCAGTGACGTTCACAGCGGAGTGTCTTTCCCTTCCTCCATCTGCTCGCCGCCGTCGTGCGGGGCGCGGAGGAGATAAGGCCGGCCCTCCCCGGCGACTGCGCTACTGCAGTTGGGAGGCGCCACGCCACGCACTCTTAATAGGTTGGAATTCCCGGGAACTGTGACATCACCCGAGATGAAACTGGGCAATGAGGACAACTCAAAGTACATAAAGCTGTCAAGACGGCAGGCATACTGCAGACAGAGCCACCGCCCATCAGCGGATATGACGGATGGCGGGACGCACGCCACAGTGTCTCGCGACGTCACACACACCTTGGCATACGGATGTTGATATCGGGGGGAAAATATCGACATTGTTTTTATTGGTTATTTATAGTAGTATTGTTTCACGAAACGATATATCGCAAGAAAAATATCGATTTTCGGTACATAGGAATCAGATATTTTATGTATTAAAGGAATTTACAACTGTAAAATTGCTTGCAATAATACATATCGAGGACACGAGGCATTGCAGAGAGATGTGGCGCCTGTTTTTGCTGCATGTCGCTAAAAGTAAACATAGTTATTTTTTAAATAAAATTTTTGTATTCAAAATAGAGCTTATTAAAAGAGCATTTTAACAATATTTATTTCCAGTACCTGGGAAAATATATTTGATTTCGACAGAATATANGAGCTTATTAAAAGAGCATTTTAACAATATTTATTTCCAGTACCTGGGAAAATATATTTGATTTCGACAGAATATCGTTTAGATATATAAACGATTTAAATCGATATGTCGTTGATATAAACAGCAATTTCGATGTATCGATATATTTTTCAACATCCCTATCCATGCACCAGCTTTGTTTTCAATATCGAACGAGCTGANCAATTTCGATGTATCGATATATTTTTCAACATCCCTATCCATGCACCAGCTTTGTTTTCAATATCGAACGAGCTGACGATTCTGTTGCCGTTTCCGAATAAAGTGAGCAAGGGCGCGATTCCAATCCTCTTTTCCGCGTATCGGTACCCGATTTACGTCGTGGAAATAATTAGCAGGGCGGAAGTTATCTGTCTGTCAGGATATCGCAAACTCCGCTGCGCCCGACTGGCGATACTCACGTAACTGAGCTCCCGATACGCGGAGAAGCGAATGAGAATCGCGCCCCTCGACACAACTGCTCACGTATTACGAAAATTATATCGAGGAGCATGATAAAGTCAATTTATTAATATTAATCCATAAAGTTTGACCTGAAGCTAAGCAGAACTGCTTCAGGTCAATCATAAGCCGAATGAGACAAATTCTTTGGGTGCCTAAAAACTTGTCGGTTCACACACCGTAAGTTCCTTTGGTGCATGTGAGGTTGAGTAAGGAAAAACAACGGGTAAACACTCGCCGCACGCTATTACTCCGCGATATTCTCTAATTATGCTTGTCATAGCCACCGAACCGGTTCGACTAGTAGTATCCATGCCAAACGAGACGACTGAATAAGACACTATTAGTGAAGCTATAGGTTTTTAGATTTAAGGCATTCTCCTTAATTCAGACCGTATGGCTGTTGTAATTCCTGAATTAGACGTTCTTCGTAAAGCTGTGAAACTTTCCTCCACTTTTGGCGTACGTGTTGATATGTATAAGAAAGTAAAGGCGCCTAGTAAAGATGAGCAATTGGCCAGGTGGTTAAAAANTTTGGCGTACGTGTTGATATGTATAAGAAAGTAAAGGCGCCTAGTAAAGATGAGCAATTGGCCAGGTGGTTAAAACTGACTCGTAACTAAAATCAACCGAGAAAAGAAAAGAACAACTGCATTGGAAAGAAAAATTTAAAAAATTCTCACAAATCTGTTATTTAAAACTTTTTGTGAACTCAGATAATTTAAAAGTAGGATCTGAAAAAAACANTTTGGCGTACGTGTTGATATGTATAAGAAAGTAAAGGCGCCTAGTAAAGATGAGCAATTGGCCAGGTGGTTAAAAACTGACTCGTAACAAAAATCAACCGAGAAAAGAAAAGAACAACTGCATTGGAAAGAAAAATAAAAAAAATTCTCACAAATCTGTTATTTAAAACTTTTTGTGAACTCAGATAATTTAAAAGTAGGATCTGAAAAAACATNAAAAAATTCTCACAAATCTGTTATTTAAAACTTTTTGTGAACTCAGATAATTTAAAAGTAGGATCTGAAAAAACATAATCATACACCCTAAAAAATCCCAGGAGAAATTTAACACGGTAATAAAAAAAAACCTTTGAAATCAGCTTGGTCATAAATATTTTAAAATAGGCATACCTAGTTTCAGCGTAAATCAAGCACGGCTACCATCATTTCAATTGCAAATTTGTTTTTAATCCTAAAATAACAGAACACTGAAATGAATGTAATTAAGGTATATTTGGAACGGCATTTACATTATAATGGCTTGAACCGACTAATTGTAAACTTGATTACATACAGGAGGGAACTTAAGTCTACCAACAAACTTCGGCAGGCGATTCCTTATCGAGAAATAATTATATATATATATATATATATATATATATACACACACACACACACTGAAGAGCCAAAAAAACTGATATAGGCGTGCGTATGCAAATAACAGAGCTATAGAACCAATCAGAGTAACGCGATGCTGTCGGAAACGCCTATATAAGACAACCAGCGTCTGGCAAAGTTGCTAGATCGGTTACTGCTGCATCAATGGCAGGTTATCAAGATTTAAGTGTGTTTGAACGCGGTGTTATAGTCGGTGCACGAGAGATTGGACATAGCATCTCCGAGGTAGCGATACAATTTGGAATCCGGTAAAACATCAAATCTTCGACATCGCTGCGGCCGGAAAAATATCGTGAACGAACGGGACAAACGACGACTAACGAGGATCATTAAACGTGACAGGCATGCAACCCTTTGTCGAATTGGCGCAGATTTCAATGCCTCCTGCATACCTTCAGATATTAGTCGAGTCCATGCCACGTCGTCTTGCGGCACTTCTGCGTGCTCACGGGGGCCCTACGCGATATTAGGCAGGTGTACCAGTTTTCTTGGCTCTTCAGTTTATTACACACACACACACACGTCATGTGGCCTAATTCTATTCCCGAAGTAACTGCCGTAGAAAGTGCAGCTAAAGCTGACAACACTGCCACCAGAATGAGAGGGAAATCTCTCGTGTTCCTGGATAATGAGTTATTGGACGACGAAGTGCATACCATAAAAAAATTGAGTACGGTTATCAACCCCCTTCCATAAAAACGGAAGAGTTGGAATCTTATTTGTGCATTTAAAAATGCACGTGTCCAATATGTTTTTGTTTCTTCCTGCGGCTTAGTTGTGTGCCGTACACGGCCAATGAAAAAGCCGCCTTGAGTTTTTACGCTAAACGCCACAGTTTTCGAGAAATTACATGCATTTCGATCCAACACTGAAAAATGTTGCAATTATTTAGGCACAAATTTCTTTAAAACTATGTGGCATTTAGGGTTAAAACTCTTAGTCGAACTTTGTTTTTTAACACGTATGGTCGATTATTTATCAGCAGGTAACTACCGAAAATTGTCACGCAGTTACACGTGTAAATGCCACATGCGGGGTTCCAGTCTATCAGTTTTCATGGAAAGCGGTTCATATCAGCACCCAATTTATTATGGTTTTCACTTCGTCGTTCAGTAATGAATCATCCAGAAACTCAGAAATTTGTCTCTCATTCTGGCCGCAGTGTTACAAGCAATAAACGTGTGATTCAGCTACACTTTCAAGGGTAGTTACAACCCTTCCATAATATGCTTAGACTATGAGTCTGAATCAGACGAAGGTGAATATAAAAAAAAAAGCCATCCTTGTTGACGACATGCGTAGGCCTACCATTGCTTCACCACGCACAGCCGACGCCATTATTCCTGCTGAAATCTCTGCTGACGAGTGTTCCACCTGGTCCCAATACTGGTCAGCGCTGTCAGTGCNAATTTATTATGGTTTTCACTTCGTCGTTCAGTAATGAATCATCCAGAAACTCAGAAATTTGTCTCTCATTCTGGCTGCAGTGTTACAAGCAATAAACGTGTGATTCAGCTACACTTTCAAGGGTAGTTACAACCCTTCCATAATATGCTTAGACTATGAGTCTGAATCAGACGAAGGTGAATATAAAAAAAAAAAGCCATCCTTGTTGACGACATGCGTAGGCCTACCATTGCTTCACCACGCACAGCAGACGCCATTATTCCTGCTGAAATCTCTGCTGACGAGTGTTCCACCTGGTCCCAATACTGGTCAGCGCTGTCAGTGCNGACGCCATTATTCCTGCTGAAATCTCTGCTGACGAGTGTTCCACCTGGTCCCAATACTGGTCAGCGCTGTCAGTGCCAAGTGGAATGCGGCCTTAGACGAGCCTACGTACTATTACCAAGGTTCGGCGTTAGTTTACGAAGAACTATTTTTAATTTTAGCGCGAAAAAATAAATATTTGCAACGCAACTCCACATCACATTAAGCGAGTTTTAAACGTCATGGGCTATGAATGGATGACATTCAATTTCCAGATTTTCTACAAAAGGTTTTTATTGCAAGGAAAATTTACATATCAAGAAATATTCACGCCTCGTAACGGCAATGGTAAAATATATCTGACAGCATCATCCAACAAAATGTAACGGAGTTTTTGTAATTTAATGACAACTTTTTTTTAAAACCACGCAGGGATTCTACTGAATAACTAATTCAGCCGAAACCTCTCAAAAAAAATATTTTTCGTAAAAGTTTTGAAAATGTAGTAAGTAAAGATGAGACACAAACAACTAGGTTCTGTTTTCTCGCATCGCCTTTTACGACGGACGCATTGCTGTGTTTGCACTGGGACGCCTGATTTCTACAGTGTTTGGCACACCGTCGTCTGGCGTGCTGCCTATCCGCTAGGCACCTTTGCTTTTCGTAACAAGATCACCGCTGTTCTTGCACGCATTGAAGTTCGTCGATCTCTTCCAGTTCGGGTTCATCTGTAGTTCTTGGTTAGCTAAATTTTAATATATAATATTAAGAATCAAAGCTATTTAATTAAATACGACACTAGACGATAGCATTTTCTAAGTCAGCACAGACTATTTTATCATACGAAATGCAGAATACAATCACGATTACAGATGTGAAAAAAAAAGAGTAGCTAAGTACGATAAATTAAAAAAAAAAACTTTAAATATATTTGTTTACACTAATGGACTACGTTTAAATAGTTATTATAAAAATAAGTTACGGAGAACTGAAACAAAATCAAAGCTTGGAAGAACCTATCCACCTTAAGCACGTATTTGTAACAGATTCACACTTCACGCATGGAGTTCAATTCCTGGCACTAAGAGCTGCCAAACATTTGTTTTATACAGAACTTGTTTTCATCATAAATAAGGAATAAATAATGGCGACTGTTGACTACGTATGCGCAGGTGGATTCGTCCAAGTGTTATATAATTATTGAATTATTACTTGCATTAATGTACATCACAATTAATTGCAATATCGTTCAAAATTTTGTTTGAGTAGCTGACTCGGTAAAATAATTCCGTAATGCTGCTTATTAAAGTCGAAAATAAATTTTAAAATGTACACTTTGAAGTGTGCCGCCAGTTCACTTTTCTGGAAACTACGTTGGATTACACATACATATTAATTTTTCATTGAATGCCAAAGCTGCCCATATCAATATGATAATAAACTACGAAGTCAGTCATGCCATCTAGAAGCAAACGTTTAACTACGTAAAATTATTTAAATGTAAAAGGAGAAATACCAAGCGGGAAATAATGCTATGGTCATGGGAAGCGAATGGTAACGAAAAAAATGAGAATCTACGACGTGTAAAAAAAACTCGAGAGATGTGAATCCGAAATAGTCTCGTATCTTTCGTCCCCACAATATGGTGTGTGAAAATGTATTAGTGTTTAGCACTCAGTTCATCGCAGAAAATACTGTCAGCAAAATTCGGAACATCACACACAATTTTGAAAGCTTTACTAAAATCGCGCTTCAAAAAAAATTGTGTTCCGTAGCATTCTACACATTAAGAAATCAATTTTAATGTATTACGTGATTCTACTTTAGACACTGCCTCCAGCAAGAACCTGAAGATCCACGCTGAGGCCACTGAAAACGAAAGCGACGATACTTAGGTACCGAGTGGGGAACAATAAATCTACATGTCTTCTGTAATCTATAACAGCGATTGGTGTTCGCCAGAGATCCTCCCGTGCCTAATCCACATTGGTATAACGGGATTAATCACCCAGAGCTCTTATATCGAAGAGTGCGCCTCAGGACTCAGGACTTCTTCAGACATTGACTGTTGTCACATACAGACTTATACTCTCACACCAGGCTTAAGTGTGTGTGCAATCTTCCAGACCTAATTCCAGAACCATGACATTTAAGAGCTTGAACAGAGCTCTCGATAATTGGCAGCTGTTGAATGCTACCAATAGAAAGAGATTATGCCCTTTCCAGTCGCAGTGGGTGGATGTTCTCCACCCAAGGGTGGTTCCACCTCACCTGTCAACAGCATTATGCAGAGTTGAATCTGCACATGCCCCCTTGATGGGACTGAGGACTTTCCACCTCTACGAAACCGCTTCGTGAACGGGTCCTCTTACCAGGCGGACCAGACCGTCGACCCTTCATTAATGAGCACCAACCCTTTGAAACAACACCTGAGGTGAGCCAGAACGCTTGCGTTCCACGGCAGCTGCTACTGGCTCTACATACACACAGGGCCAACCCTCTAGGCAAATACCCACCTCCAGATCTCCTTCCAAGCAGAAGGTTCAACCAATGCCACCCAANCACAGGGCCAACCCTCTAGGCAAATACCCACCTCCAGATCTCCTTCCAAGCAGAAGGTTCAACCAATGCCACCCAAAGTCCGACCTGCGATCAGCACGGCCGAAGCCGGGGCTTTCACACTGATCCCCTGGGTACCCACAATTTTCAGTACATGCACACTGAGTTTTCACCCGGGGAAGCCCAGCTCCTCCAGGACGCCAGTCAGTCCCTTCATAGGAACTTCGCCACCCCGGGATCCACCCAGACTTGCCAGGTCAAGGCCCCACCTGGGGGAGTGCAATTCGGTTCGCGGGTCTTCACCGCAAGGCGAGGAATATACACAGTCCCTGGAAGACCGCTCATAACCTCGCCGTAACTGTTCGTCTGTGCACCGACGAGGCCGTTACACGCCTGTANACAGTCCCTGGAAGACCGCTCATAACCTCGCCGTAACTGTTCGTCTGTGCACCGACGAGGCCGTTACACGCCTGTAGTCGTCCTCACTCCGTCAGCCACGGCGTTGCCACCGTGTTACCAGCCCAGACCACGAGGAGGTGGGGATGGACTTGAGCAGTGCTAGGCTGTATATTTGCATCACTGCCCTATTGAGGGATTGAGTTGGCAGCCTTCACAGCGGAAGGGATAGTCCCAGTTATGAGAGGACCCAACCGGAGTTCGCCAGTAGTGGGCAGCTCGGGCCGACGTAGCACCACGGTGACCCAACCATGGGACGCCGGGGGAGCCACCTCATCAATAAGCTCACTCTTAACACTTGCGCCGGTTACCACTGCTAGAGCTTTAACCGAGGGATGGCCGGACAAGGTCAGTCATTCCGCTTTCGTCNACGTAGCACCACGGTGACCCAACCATGGGACGCCGGGGGAGCCACCTCATCAATAAGCTCACTCTTAACACTTGCGCCGGTTACCACTGCTAGAGCTTTAACCGAGGGATGGCCGGACAAGGTCAGTCATTCCGCTTTCGTCACGACTGCCCAACCAGGTACTCCGGGTCCAGGCTCCCCCCATCACCTACACAGTAGACTGGACAGCAGACAGTACGGTTTTCAGGGCACCCAGTCCCCTCACCTTACACCCATGACAGGTTGGTTGCCAGACCACAGCCCAGCTCCAAACCCGCCCCAAAGGGCCACAATAAATCTACAAAGTTCCCGGTGGAATCGGCGCTTTCCTCTCCAACCTCCCCTCCTGGTGGCCGATACCTATTTAAGGTTATACCAGGAGCACTAACTTTCT
>NQII01002227.1:0-13242 GCA_002778355.1 Clitarchus hookeri
ATTCTGTTAATACGTGACAATGTGTGAAATGTGTTCCTATCAAAATTAAATAGCATAAAGGTCTTGTCCATTTTTCCGCACTGCAATAACTTCCATGTCTGCATTTTGTTGTTGGGCCTCAGACAACTGCTTCTGTTCGTTCAATGATGTGTTGACAGAACCCGTGGCTCCAATTAGACCTACGAGTGCCCGAGTGCAGGCAGGAGGACTGGCCAAAATCCAGTGGTAGACATTTTCTTGGTTTGCAAGTTTCTTTCCTCTTCATTGTCAACTCTTTTTTTCAAATGAGCCTTTCTCATCATCCACATATTATGCTTCACTTGTGACTTTCTCTTACTCTTTGCTCCCATTCCCACACTCGCCTTGGCTTTCATAATGCTGAAAACACTGCAGGCTGCTATATTTCTCTGAGCATGATGTCCAGTGAATTGTGAATCTCGTCAACCTTATCTGGGAGTATCTTGTCTACAAAATGCCTGATTTAAATATCCTTGTTCATATAATAGGCAATGTTGTTTCTATTGAATGCTTCCTACAGTGCATTGATACCGATGTATTTGTCCTGGTCAACAGAACCTGTATCTCGGAATGTACATCTGAAATAGGAAGTTTGTTTTCAATGTGTCATCAATGTATTTTCCGAACTTTGTCTTGTCTCTTCGGGGAACTGTGATGAACTAAACAGAACATATAAATACACTTCCTTTAAAGGTTTTCGTTTCAGGGCCATACAGTTTGTCAAACAGGGTGCTCATCTTCCTTTGCAAGTTAGTGAGGAACATGCCAAGTCCACCCACGACTCTCAACAAGGTGAGTTGTTTCTCAGTATTGTGAGGTGCATCATCATAGAGTCACATAATCGTGGCAAAATGTGCATGCTGCTGAGTTTGATCGAGGAAGCTAACTGTATTAAGTACAATGACATGTATCTTTATTCGAAAACACTCCAGCTAATGAAGTACCATTGACTGGGGCTGCAGGCATAATGGAGCTGTCATGCCACTAAGCAAGGCACTTCCGAGCCGCAGTCAGACTTACTTGCATATACCCAAACAGCTTCTCTGCAACAGTGCATACAAGTTGGTGTTGTATCGCATGGACGATATGAATTTGCAGCAGGTGTACAGAGTGCATGTCAGTACAGACATGGTGCTATCATGGTTGAGTGTTCTTTGTGCTGGAAAGACAAGGTCAATTTTTGATGATCGTAAAAGACTAGCCCCTATGTAACAGCAGATACCTACGAGGGTGTGCCAGTAGGAGAATAATTCAAAACATTGGTGAACTCGGACGATCCAAAAATGCTGCTATTAAACATTTCGTCCTCGATATTGGTAATGGCCTCATCACAGAATTGCGCATTATATTGTTGGAACATAACGAAACCTTTCGAAACTACTTTTCCAAAATCTGGTGAAGATGGGCCATGTGAAGACAGATATACACTGAAGAGCCAAAAAAACTGGTACACCTGCCTGATATCGTGTATGGCCCCCGCGAGCACGCAGAAGTGCCGCAAGACGACGTGGCATGGACTCGACTAATGTCTGAAGGTATGAAGGAGGCATTGAAATCTGCGCCAATTTGAGAAAGGGTTGCACGTCTGTCAGGTTTAATGATTCTCGTTAGTCGTCGTTTGTCCCGTTCGTTCACGATCTTTTTCCGGCCGCAGCGATGTCGAAGATTTGATGTTTTACCGGATTCCCGATATTCACGGTACACTCGTGAAATGGTCGTACGCGAACATCCAAATGTTATCGCTACCTCGGAGATGCTATGTCCCATCTCTCGTGCGCCGACTATAACACCACGTTCAAACTCACTTAAATCTTGATAACCTGCCATTGTAGCAGCAGTAACCGATCTAGCTGCCGACCGCATCGCGTTACTCTGATTGGTTCCATACCTCTGTTATTTGCATACGCACGCCTATACCAGTTTTTTTGGCTCTCCAGTGTACTTCGCTATTTAACAGCCACGGACGAGCAAGTAAAATATTTGCAATGGCAAGTTACTGACAGATTTAATGTGGCATCTGCACAAAATAAAGAGTAACTGAAAAACCTCGAAGGATCCGTGACACATACATTCAATACCTTGATTTCCCGCCTTGCGANAGTAAAATATTTGCAATGGCAAGTTACTGACAGATTTAATGTGGCATCTGCACAAAATAAAGAGTAACTGAAAAACCTCGAAGGATCCGTGACACATACATTCAATACCTTGATTTCCCGCCTTGCGACGAAAACTGATGTTCAAAACAGAGTAAATGCATATTGGGTGTTTGTGGCGAATGCCTAAACAGGATCGAAAGTAGTTCGTTGAGGACTCGCGGCTATACTTATAAAACATATCAGTGGCAGCCATTTTGATTCAGAGTGATGTCGGACATTCCTAGTTACCTGCATTACGCGATATAGTTTGTTCGCTTGAAGTNCAGCCATTTTGATTCAGAGTGATGTCGGACATTCCTAGTTACCTGCATTACGCGATATAGTTTGTTCGCTTGAAGTATTTTCTTGTCAAAAGAGCAATACTTTTGTGACGCCTGATAAATGAAGAAATCTTTAATATAATTACACAGTAACTCGATGTACTGAGAGAGGCCAACGCAGCACGTGCGGTCGCGAAAACCGAAGTCGAGTTTAGTGTTGAACCCACAAAGAAGCAGGAGCATAAACATATGCATTCAGATTGAGACAACNGAAAACCGAAGTCGAGTTTAGTGTTGAACCCACAAAGAAGCAGGAGCATAAACATATGCATTCAGATTGAGACAACGGGAGGAATGCAGACTTGCTGCACAAGGAAAAGGGAGATAACCCCTGAACTCTCTACCCTGGTTCGCCACTACCTGCGGTCGTACTCATCTCACAATAATGATACAGATACGTTGTAAATGGTTCCTCGGCGCCAGTCAAGTATAATTACTTACAGGTGGGATCAGCCAAGTAGGTGATTACTAGAGACCAGAGTATATGCAACATAAAAATACTGAAATATGCATGTAAAATGCCTAAAATATGCAAGTTATGTGTGAAAACATGAAACACAAAAAAAAACAAAGAAAATGTTTTTTTTTTATTTGATAAAATTGAATCTAAAATCTTTGTTGTTTTTGTAAACGTTTACAATCATGTATTGTTCTAAATGTTCAGTTGTAAAGTTGTACCTTATATCTCTTAAAATATCTTTATAAGTGGAAAAGGAACGTTCCACGTCCACCGAGGTTACCGGGCAATACTTGAATTTAGGTGCTGTGTTAGCAGATATCGTCTCAGGCAAAAGTTCACCAGTGTCATTAATAAAACTATTAATTAGACACAAAGGTTCAAAGCCGGAGTTGTTGTGTACAATTTTACCAAACTTTTCTTTAAGTTTATGCGGGAATATTTCTGGCAATTCGGAGTTCGTTTGGTGGATTTTACACATCAACTGAATGGATTCATTCAACGTCAAACCATGAGTTTCAAGCTTCTTAATACTCTTCGGTACTCGGGAAAACTGGGTGTTAATCAGAGCAATGTTCTTTTTATAGAAGAGTCTTCAGATGCTTCCTTGCACTGACAAACTGCCATAGAATCTGCGCTGTCGAAGCTATTTACTACACCTTTAATGGCATCAAAATGTTGATTGTAAAACAGTACAGCTTCAAGCCACGTTCCCCACCGGGTCATCACTGGTTCTTGTGGTAAAGGAACAGTAGGAAGTTTTTCTTTATAGGCTTTAATGCGAATGGGTGACTTGAGAAATACCTTCTTTGTTGACGAAATCAATTTATTTACATTTCCAAACGTGCATCGTACTTCTTCAGCGAATCGATGGACTCTGTGGGCAAAGCAGGTGACATGAATCAAATTAGGATAAAATACTTGGAGGGATTTGGCTGCCTTGATCATATAGGGGGCAGCATCTGAGAGAAATATGTACACACTTTCATCTACAGAAGGATCTGGAAATATTTTTTTATACCCTCATTCACAAATCTGGCAATGGTAGAATGACTTGTCTTTTCAAGTTCTTTGCAGGCTACCAAATAAGAAGAAGAAGGCTCTAGTTCCAATTTTCTGATTATCATATTTGCAATATAACGGCCACAACTGTCTGTAGTTTCATCATCTTAAATCCTTACAATGCTTCATTGAGGTCATTCCGTATTTGTTCCAAGACATTTTGGTAAATTGTTGGTATGCAATTTTTACGTAATGTTGATTCATCTAGTATATTTTGATTCAAACAATGTTTTGCTATAAAACGTTTGAAGGTAGGATTTGATAGTTTGTAAACAGGAATATTACTTGCAAGCAATGCTTCACATAAATCCAAGCAAAACTAATTTTTTGTTTGCCTTTAGAAGTAGCAGTGCCTCACTGCTACTTGCGCAGTTAAAAGTTGTTGTCTTGTTCAACGCTGCGATATCAAGCTTTTTATTAACATGCTGGTTTATTTTTAAAAATTTCAAGCACGAAAGATTTTTCTCACAAACTCGACAGAATAAAATATCCCCGTCGTAAGTAAATATTCCAGGATAGTCCACTATCCACGTTGAGACACTTTTTTTTTCTCTGGAGGCATCGTACACTTTAAATTGTCCCAAAATCAAAGACGAATGAAACTAGTGGTGCAGAGGAAGTTATTACGTCAACAACAAAACTGCACGTATTTTGTTTTGATTGTCCTGTGGGAGAAGTACGGTAGAAGTAAAAAGGTGTCACCCGTTCTTGTCCCGCGCGATTCTGTGTTTACTTGCCTAAGCAAAAGATGCGCGAATGCTAAGAAAGCCTTGTATTGTATTTACGTTGGTAGCAAGCAACGTTGTTACGTTTGGAAATGTACCTACCTAAATGTAATTAGATCTGTAAAAAAAAGCGCAAATATGTCACATAAGTAGATTTTCAATCAAATATGCTAAAACCTGTAAAAATAGTCAAAATATGCACTTGCATATAATCCGATCTCTAGTGATTACAAATAGCATGGAACTTCCAGTCTTTACGAACTCGTATTTTGCAAGGAGCCCAGGGAGTCAACACAATCCGACCTGCTGGAATATAATGCATTGCTCGAACTCATTATTGCACTTTACCAAAATAATGATCTCGAGACTGGCGCTTACAATCGACTGATAATATGTAGCCTCCTTATTTCAGTTTTTCGATTATCGAATTTATCTCACTGCATTGCGAGTAATTTCGAGTCCTTTGCAAAGTGACCAGCTTGTTTGGATCATTCCAGAATATCTCGTCGACATTTTTGTCATCTTCTAACTTCTTCACACCTTCACGGTTTGAAAATAACATACATGTATGTATGATTTTTTTCAATGGGCGCATGTGTTTTTTCATGTCGTACAACGACATGAAAAAACACATAGTAGATATTCTTCACCAAAATTTTAAAATAAGAAATATGGCTTGTTTACTTTTTTTTTTAAGCCTATCTTTGAAAATTGCCTCTTTTATGTAAAAATTATTAAATAAATTGTTTTGATACAAACATTTAGAGTAAAAAAATGACAATTAAAACTGAAGTAAATTACAAGTTGAAAATAAAGAAAAAAACATTTTACGTGTCAATTTGCACACTTTGTGGGTTGAAACAAACATGGAGTAGCTTGACTCTCGTCGCCATTCGGCACAAGTTAGTGTCAGCACACACGAGGCGACACTGGTGCACTCTGGCGGCCGATGCTGAAAACATGAGTTATCGGCACACGCTTGTGGTGGGTGATGGGGGTGGTTTGACTATAGCGAGAGAATGGCGAGTGGGAGGTTGCCGGTTGTAATGTAAAACCAACGACTCGGCGATTCGTTGGAAGTGGTAGTTGTGCGGGAGCTTACTAAATAACGAGTGGAGAATAGTGGTGGGGGTCACACGTCTGCTGGTCGCAGTACTGGGCGGGGCTAGGTACATGTGTTCCGCGGTATCTATGCGGACATACTGCATGTTAACCTTAAAAAAATTATTTTAAAATATTTTTACCACATTTTTAAAATTTTCTTAGTTATTGAATTTGTACCTTCTAATTTTACATAAAATATCTTTCTTTAACTTTTTTATCCCTAAGATGATCCCAAGGTCATCATAGGTTAAGGTCATCACACCAGGTCAAGGTCATCCTGGGCATTGGTTAAGGCCACACACACACATGAATAGCCGACACCTGACCAGGGTGTCACATCGTGTAAACCTGGCCGAATAGCTCACTCCACATACATGCTCCATGTGTCCCAGAACATAGTTTCTTATACTACTAAAGTGCGCTTGTTTCCTTGTTCGAAATAAATAAAACCATTTTTACACTTACCTCCCTGCGATATTCTTAAGTAGTAAACATTCGAGTTGAGAGTTTCAGTTTACCCTTTTTTTTTTGTAACTTGATCAATAATATATCGGACTTGTGGGACTTGCAAACTTACAATTCTACGAATAGCGTCAAAGAAAATAACTATAATTATTTTTGTTAACAGAGCGTCTGAAATAACGAGGAAACCAAAGCAGAGGCAATTGCTTCTGTCACCAAAGTTTACAATCTCAGATATCGTCTATTAATGGTTACATCCAAATTTTCTGAAGTCTTGCTAAAGTTTTACTTCTAGTCTCTTCCCCCGGTTATGTAAACATTAACCATGTCTGCAAAATTTTAACAAAGTGCGATAATATTTTGCAAGAAAACTATTTCTTACTAGACATTACCAACACCCCTATTATCATTCTGTTTTTATTAATATTAATAATAATAAAAATATAATTTATAGATAAAAAATAAGTTAAAGAGTAATTTAACCAAAAATAAGGTACCTTTATGTTATCAGAAGNAAAATATAATTTATAGATAAAAAATAAGTTAAAGAGTAATTTAACCAAAAATAAGGTACCTTTATGTTATCAGAAGTATAAAACACTTGCGGTATATGACATATTTAGGAAAGAATCAAACAAGTATTATATGAGATGATTTTTTTAAGTGTTTGATTCAAAAAGGGCGGAGAAACCGCGAATATATTGTATCGTAATTTACATAACGAAATCATTATCACAAGATGCATTGTTCGAAACGATCGCTTCTGCAGTATGGACATACTGTANGTAATTTACATAACGAAATCATTATCACAAGATGCATTGTTCGAAACGATCGCTTCTGCAGTATGGACATACTGTATACTTTACATAATCTGTTACTATTAAGGAAGTAATCGGGCTCGAAGGAGGAATCCAGATTTCAACAGACGAAGACTAGGCAAGAAAAAGGAAAATCGATCCGGGATTAAAGGAAGTCTTAATACGGTCATTTTATAATTGTAAGGTATGACCAACAAAGAAACTGAACTGCAAAAATATGAAAAGAACGTGAAATTAATATTACAGCAAAAACTGAAACCAAAAAGAAATTGAAAGGCACAAAAAACATGGAAGATGTTGTTGTGGTGTATAGTGGTGTGGGCTCATCAGATATCTCGGCGTGTTATTATTTCAAATTGTATTGTAGGTTTTACTATCGCTCGTTTTATGCTTATGACGTCATTGTAGTGTTTGTCGGCAGTCAGTATTGGCCAAGATGGCGGGACCGCGAGTAAAACTGTTATCCGCAAGCTTTTTATTTTAATAGTGGGATTTTCGTCTTTTCGAGTGTCAACCCTGGATTACTGTCAAGTTTACGGCCCCAGAAGACGTGCGTCATTGTCAACGCAATACAGTGCGTTGTGGAGATGCTTACAGATAATAAGCGAAAGTATAGAAATGAAAGATACAGTTATATAAATGGAAGGATAATAAATATTGAAGCAAAAATTGAACAGAGGATATCTACCAATTCGGTGTAAGCTCCAAAATAGGCTATGAATTGAAGCAGAAAAGATTTATTTCCAGATTTACAAGAACAAATGGATCTATTCATTAAGTGGAAATGTGTCACAGTGGGAGAATAGGGAATGTTCCCGTAAAAAAAGGTGGGTTGTTCTTACGGAGATGAATGGGCTAATGAGAACGGGAACAAGTTATTAGCAAGAAATGGGTCGACAGAAATACACCACTCCATCAACATCATTTGTTCACAAAAGTGAACATTGCCCTTTCTTGGTTTCTCAATGCTTCCTGTCTCCTGTGGCGCAGTCGGTTGGTGCGACGTCTGTCTGTGGTGCGGGAGGCTCTGGGTTCGAATCCCAGGCAAGGCACGGGTGTTCGTTTAAGTTAGGTCATAAGTTAGTTTGTAAGCCGTCCCCTGATAAGCCTTCAGGCATGATACCGGGGGACATCAATAAGGCTTGTTCAATCCAATCCAATCTATGCTTCCTTCCGGCTTCAATTTAAGTATTAAGCCTTATGTACCACGGGTTCTTCTGTAACTACTTAACACAGAGTCTCAGGAGGAACCACTTTCAACTTACCATAGACATTCAATAAAATACAATGAACAAGACCTGTTTCGTTTTTCAGTCGAGGGTAAAATTTAAAAAGAATAAACTGCGATACATATTCTTAGATTGCACAGTAAGTAGCAAACACAGCAATTTGGTTTATACGGTATTTTTAAGGGCAACAGTGTCAAACTAATTTTGATTCTGTATGTTTTACACAGTTTGCAATTTAAATATAGTATTTACTGTTTGTGCCCTTCATCTAATTGTAATGAATTGTATATTGATCCGACTTCTTTCAGAAACTAGTAGTAAAAAAACGTATTTCATGAAATAAATGAGCATGTTTCTTTAAATTATCAAAAAATATACCTTAAATACAAATTTTTTCGATAAGTAATGTGGAGACGTAGAGTCACAAATGATTATGTTTGAATGAGACTGCGTGAAGACTTCTCAGTTACCTGCTGTCCCCTGGCTATCTTGGTAGAGAGCGCGCTGTTGCTGCCACGCTCAGGAACGTTCGAGAGCGAGGTCTCCGTCGCCGTGCTCGCCAGGCACGGGTCATTGCCCTGCCGCTGGAGCCTCGCTGGAGGCTGCTTCTTCGGCCTGGAAAGCGACTACGCGTCAGTCGGTTCTCCCCCTCCCCCGCACGCAGCTGACTAACAAGTGTCGGCAGCTGAGAAGTGCACTGCACAGTATATGTGGGCGATAATAACATCTCCTCTCTTAGTAAACACATGGTATACACTCTGACCCCTTGACAAGAAAGTACCAACTTAAATTTACAAGCAATAAGGAAGTTATTTTAAAATTGAAAATATTGGCAAATAATATCGTTATACATTTTTGTTTTCATCTTAAAACTGAACATATTTTAGGAACTAAATTCTAGTTTTTTAAAAATAAAATGTAATGTCCTTAGGAAAGACTACGTGATCACTTTCTTTTTTAAGATACAGTGTTTCATACTTTACAAAGTGTTTACAAATAAGTCTCGCGTAGAAATGGTACGTTCGAATAAACTAAACCAAAGGGCTGAAAGGTCCCAATAACAAGATGTACCAGTGCCTGTGTTACGACTCGCTGTGATGGCATAACAACAGTTATAATAGTGTGAAATGCACACTTGATGTGGTTACCAATGCCAGAGAGTTCATAACATCATGGAGCAACATAACTAAAATGTGTGCGCGTGCGCGGAAGTGCGTTTGTTTTGTGAGGAAAGTGATTACTGTACACAGGGCAGGTGCAAGATAAATTGGCGCCCAAGGCGAGACATCTGTAGGCGCCTTCATATTTCTCAAATATGTGCAGGCAACGGACGTTGCACAATGAAGTTCAAATGAGAAAATAATCTTGTCGCAGCTTTGAGGGAGGGAAGGTGGGCGAGGCAGTGTAGGGGAGGGCTCTCCTGAACGCTCGCCGCTGGAGGGGAACCACGTGACACTACTGGTGCTATACACACCCAACTGATAACATCGTTCACCACTACCGCGCTATTAAATACCGCCTGCGCGACTTAGGTTTTTTCAACAGTTAATATGCACACCCGGAGCAGCTCTCACCTAACATTTCTCGGCCGCTGTCGCTGCTGAACCGAACAACTCCACCCCTTCGGGAATATGGGAATCATGCCGGACGATGCCGCTGGTCGACGGGTTTTCTCGGGGATATCCCGTTTCCCCCTCCCTTTCATTCCGGCGCTGCTCCAACTCACCTCAATCGTCCTCATCGGCTCTGAATACCTCGCTGTTAAGAGCCGCCCAAATCTCTTCTCACCCCTCGTGCAGCTGCAATGGACTCGCCCGACGTGTTTTCGACTTCTGCGCATTGTTTTCTCACTTGGATTTCACTATAGCATCTTCTATACTAGTATATCGGTACTGTTTACCCATCAAAATAAGCGATAGAAGTGTCCTTTTCGTGAAATATTAGAATTCACCTATAACAACGTGTAATAAGTGTGCTGCACATTAAAAACAATTTTCTTACGTTAAAATAATAAATAAAAATCCAGCCAGTTATATTAAATGTATGTTATGTAATATTTTACAATCGAAATGCAGTGCATGTGAGATCTGCTGTCGGCCATCTTGCTGCCCTCAGATGCTGGTGTCCCAGACAGTCACCTAGTTCGGCTGTACGGCCGAGTCGGTCCTCCGTCTACGATGTACAATAAAACTCCTCAGTCTGAAAGTATATGGAACGAAAACATAAAGTAAAATATTTTCCTATGTAAAAAATAAACCAACATCGACTGTTGGGGAAGCTGGTTAAATTTTCCAAATGTATACGTTAAATAAAAAAAAATATATCTCATAGGCACAATAATCACAATTGTCCATGACGCTAACTGATTCGTTGAAACGATACCATGTATTTTAATCTGTGCCACCCAAATTAAATAAAGTTCATAAAAAAGAAAACTCAATTCAATTTTAATTAATGTTGAAGATTTGCAATTATTAGCTTATCAAGATTTTGAAAATCTCAAGCTAATCTTCTCTTGCAATAGCTCTGTTTGAGATTTTTTTTATTAACGAACTCTTTTGTGAATGAGACACAGTCGCAGTTTTGTATAAAAAGAATTTTATATAGAAAATTGACGGTGAAATGGATTTAATTGCGCTGGTCTTAGCCCAGTAAAATGCGAGACCGTATGTCAATCTCGTCTCTAAAACCGCCAGTGCCACGACATACTGAAGTGCGAAGCATTCACTGTAAAACTTTTTCTAGTAAACTTCCTATACTGTAATATAAGTTTTTAACCTATACATTGTATGAAAATACTACCATATGTCAGGTTGAAAATATAGGAATGTTAAGCACCGTTACAACACATAATTGGTAACTACCCTGTGGATTTGACTGTTTCCTGAGCAAACACGGGAACCCTAGCATGGGTGTGAGGGAATATACTTTCCCACCCGCTCTTCCGCAGTATACATAAACTGGCAACTCGTGTGGTATATTTGCGAATAATTTCTTAGTGTGAGTAGTAGTTGAGTTCGGGCGTGATGGCAAAAACCATTTTTTACACGATCAGGTTTTCCGGTTTTTGTTTGGTATGCTGCACAATATTTGTGTAACCAGAAACTCGTGGAAATCGCAGGTCTCAGCACGATGGAAATATGCAACTCGAGTGACAGTGTTTATAGCTCAGAAAATAGAAACATTTAATTAATTTCTCAAATTGCCTAAAACCAGGCCATTTATAATGTTCCCGTCCAAAAAACGCCTGCAGAGCAAAACCTTTACCTAAAAAGCCACAACACTGCCTTGAGTGGGGGTGATTGAAATGTTTGTGTTGTTACCAATTTTTAGCTATAAAATGTACTCATAATTCGTTACTGAAATTTACTCTTTGATAAGGCATAATATACTGGATGTTTCAGGGGGAAACGGAAATTCGTTAAGAGGCGATAGTATTGACCATTCTGTAGGGAAAACGTCAGTAAAAATATGCTCTGTTCGCAATGTCGTCCGAGATAAAGCTTTGTGACACTCACAACATCGGTTCTTAGTGATGACCAACACATTGGTTCAGGTACTGTAAACAACCGTCTTAACGGAGAACGGTATCTGCATTTCGTGCAGAATCTGTTGCCGGGGTACTTGGAGGACGCTCCATTGGCAACGAGGACTGGAATGTACTTGCAATAGGATGGAACACCTGCGCATTCCACATGACCAGTGCCTCGATGAAACCTATCCTGGCCGTTGGACCGATAGCGGCGGTTCCGTTGCTTGGCCGCCACGGTCACCCGACCTCACTCCGCTAGATTATTGTTTGTGGGGTTAGTTGAAGACCGACGTCTACAGGTAAAAAGCTTGTGCACACGTTAAAGAAGAATGTGGACAACAGCTCTGATTATCAACACAGCATCTAACTACACGTGATGAAGTTGGCGGTGGCATTTTGTAACATGCGCTGTGAAGGGAATTGACACAATAAAACCCGACACGTAACGATCTGTATCGTTCCCATCCCTGTCAGTTTCACATAACTGTATTTCGGACACCTTAGCGAACAGAGCATACGTTTATTGATGTTTTCCCTTCAGAATGGGCCATACTATCGCCTCGTACCGTATGCCCCTTTCCCCTGGAGACATCCGGAATAAATTAAATAATTACATTACTGCAATATCAAAAGNGAGACATCCGGAATAAATTAAATAATTACATTACTGCAATATCAAAAGTCTACGTTTATTTGTTTGCCTTTCGGAATAAATGGGTTTTCATTATCGATTACCTTCTGATAATGGCGACAGAAGCTATAGTAGTACAAGAGGTAAAACGATAATCGTCTCGAAAATTTAATAATTATTCTTCTACGCCCTAAAAAAGTCACATTAAAAAATTTTTATTTCAAATAGGTGTAATGGCAAAAAATAAATAAGTCATTGGTGGAGCCAAACTCTCCCTGTAACATGTTCTGCNATTTCAAATAGGTGTAATGGCAAAAAATAAATAAGTCATTGGTGGAGCCAAACTCTCCCTGTAACATGTTCTGCCGACTTCCGTTTTGGCTGTGCGAAGAACGGCAGAAAAATTAACTTAATCACTCCCTCAAGTTGCTGTAAAAAAAAAAAAACAATTCGTACCATCAAGGAACGTAATTCAAAGTATACGTAATAATCTGTCTCAAAGCACCGACATTGGCGTAAGCAGTGGCGGATTATCCAGCAGGCTCAGTAGGCTGGAGCCTAGGGCGGCAGATTTTAGGGGCGGCAAATTTGGGGACAAATTGTTTGTTTATGAAATTAAAAAGATTCATATTTATTTACCTAAATGTTATTAGGTCCACACAAACAATTCAACATGTAATATGTTTCACCATTTAGATAAATTTTTCTACAATTTGCGTAGT
>NQII01002227.1:13586-43172 GCA_002778355.1 Clitarchus hookeri
CAGTGGCGGATTTACCAGCAGGCTGAGTAGGCTGGAGCCTAGGGCGGCAGATTTTAGGGGCGGCAAATTTGGGGCCAAATTGTTTTTTATGTCTTACAGAAATTAAAAAGATTCATATTTATTTACCTAAATTTTATTAGGTCCACACAACAATTCAACATGTAATATGTTTCACCACTCAAGTCCCGTCCCGTATTTACTTTTTCTGGTTGTGTGCTGTAATTTTTCAAAGTGTTTCGTGGATTGTATGAATAATTTCATAGCATATTATCACCGGTGCGTAGAAACTTATAGTAAGTAAGTAATCATAATATATTACAATAAATCATCCGTAACGAATCAGTAAGACGTAATTTAACTTGATAAATAGCTGTTTCGGAAGCTATGCAAAGAAATTTCAATTTTTTTGTTATACCATACTTAAATAAATTTCTTATACTTATGTTAGGTAACTATTCAATGTCTGAAGTCTGAACAAAGGATGTACGAGAAATAAAACTCCCATTGTAATATTTTTTATTTCAGTTCTTGAAATCCAAGAAATTGTTAGAATGAGTGATGGGAGAAAGCGACTTAGTGGAGCTAAGTGTAAAAAGCAGGCCAAAATGAAAAAATAAGAACGAGAACATATTATCCGTAAATCGATAAAAATTTACAGTTTTTTTTAAGTGGAAGTGGTGTTGAAAGACCAGGAACTTCAACAACATGCACTGACACAATACAATCTGAAAAAGATGAAACGGATTTAAACTCTGCGACCCAACAACAACATTCATCTGTTGAACTATCTGCTTTTGAAAAAAACGGATATTTATATTTTTGGCGTAGAGACGGCAGAGGAATTATCGATAAGTATAACAATTAAAGATGCGTACCAGAATCAGACGTTAAGTAATCACCAAGTGCAAACAACAGTAAATCTAAACAAAGATCCAGCTTTAAGGAAAATCAACGATACCTTAAGGGAGATTATCGCAAGGTACGGCTTCGATCAAAACAAGTCTTGTGACTTCTCTAAAAGTGAAAAAATATATGCTGATCAGCGTCGTTTCTTGCCAGTGAGTATCTTCCAAAGAAAAATGAAAAATAATGAAGTGAATGACCGAAATTGGCTGGTTTATTCTGAAAGTAAAAGATCTGTATATTGCGGGCCCTGTTTGGCATTCGGTCCATTGGAGAATAAGACTCAGTTTGAGAACGAAGGATTTAATGACTGGAAAAATGCAGAACACCGAGTAGCTCAGCATGAAAACTCTGCGCGTCATAAATCTAGTATCCTTAGTTTGAAAGTTAGAAGTGAGATTGATGGCCGACCTGATAATTTACTGCATGTCCATATTGATGATGAAATTACTTATTGGAAAAACGTTCTGAAGAGGGTTGTTGCCGTAGCGAAGCGACTGTGTTCAAGAAGCCTCGCTTTCAGAGGAAAAAATGAAAAGTCTGGTGATCCGCATAATGGAAATTATTGTATGATTTTGGAACTGTTGGCTGAGTTCGATCTTTTTTTTAGCCACTCATATTGAACGATTTGGGAATCAAGGATTTGGAAGTACCAGTTACTTATCAAAGGCCGTTTGCGATGATTTTATTCTCTTGATGGGTCATAAAGTCTTAAAAAACATTGGAGACGAGATAAGAAGGGCGAAATATTTTTCCTTAATCATCGATTCAACACCAGATAAAGCACATTTGGACCAACTTACCCTCGTCATTAGATACGTTTTGGAAACAGGCGTACCGTGTGAAATATTTCTCAAGTTTTTGCCCTCAGTGGGACATAAAGCTGAAGAAATGTTTTCTGTCATTATTTCGGTACCCAAAACACTGAGCATATTTCCATAACTTAATTAATTGAATTGCATCGAAATCATAAGCCGGATTGTTACCAGATAATTGAATATATTGTTATTAAACTGTAAGAAAGCGCAATAAAAATTATTTAATTACTTTTACCGAATGTACATTATTGTGTAAGTAGTATTGAGGCGTACTTTACCCCGCCTTATTAGTAGTACATGATTGAGCTTTTATTAGCTCAGAAATATACCCAAAAACTATTTCTTGTGCAATCTTAACTAAATCGTTGGGTTGTAAAAATAATCTAGGAACTGACACATCGATCCCCTAGTTCACAATCATACAAATTACGGGGGAAAGGTGGTGTAATTACGACGATAGTGCACAAATCATAAAGTTACAATTTCATTGACAAAAATATTGTCATTAATATGATTGTGAACTAGGGTATCAAATAGGTCGGTAGGGGCGGCCAAATTTGAATAGCCTACTGGGGGCAAATGTGTAAATCCGCCACTGGGCGTAAGGTTTACTGGAGTCCTTATTTATGGTGTTACTTTGTCAAAGCGTATGATTACATTTATTTTGTTGCATTTTACTGCACTGCAAAGAAAAATATCTCGTTATTATTTTTATAAATATATAACAAAGTATCCTATTGGTTGAAAAAGTGGCTTTGATGTAATAATTATGAAAACATCCATAGTTAAAAAATGTTACACTCTTTTATGTTGAAAATGTTTAATACTTACCCATTTTCTAATAATAATTAAGGATTTTGCGTGAGATGACGACTCATTAAAAAATCAAACATCGCGTTTGGGCTTGTATATGCATGCAATTCAGAGGGAGGTTCTTCGGTATTTGGTGTTGCAGTATTGGGTGAACTAACATAGTATCAGTCATAACTTATTTTCATGGTGTAAGATATATTATAAAAGTGTTTCCCTATTAAATAAAACACATCCACATTCTCTGCTCGAGGGGCCGCAGTGGCTGAGCAGTTAGCCTGCTCGCCACCCACCAAGGCAAACCGGGTTCAATACCCGGCCGGGCCACTCCCGGACTTTCACATGCGGGAATCGTGCCAGACGATGCCGGTGGTCGGCGGGTCTTCTCGGGGATCTCCCGTTTCTCCCACCCTTTCATTCCGGCGCTCCTCCATACTCACTTCAATCACCCTCGTCGGCTCTCAAGACCTCGCTGTTAAGAGCCACCCCAATCTCTTCACTCACTCACTCTGCTGGAAAGTAATAAGAGTAATATGCACGAACAACAAAAGGATGTGTCTAAGCTCTTGGCTACCGTGTCAAGTATGCTTCCAGCTAAAATAACAATGGCCTGGATTTAAATGAATAAATTTTATATTTTACGCTAGGTTTACTGAAATAAATTCACATGTTGTTGAATATATAGGTCCTGTTATATACCGGATGATCCAGACGCCCCTATTAATTTGTATTTATGTAACCCGCAGATTAAAATCAAACAAAAAAAAAATCTTATTTCATTTCTGGTTCCGCGGAAACAAGTAAGGACTCGACCAAGAAACCATCCCGGCATTCACCTGGAGTGATTTTAAAAATAGAAATTCGGGCCGAACGAGTCGAGTATCGAACCCAGGTTCCCTTGAACATGGATCTCCCCTGGTGTTGACTTGTGTTCGCTGAGAACTTTGCTGTCTGTACAGTTCAGTAAAATTATATAAAAGCGACTAGAAAGGTTGAGTGATCATTAGATACAAGAGGACATTGTTTTGAGAGAGAGAGAGCTGAGTTCACTATACCATCTTGCTGGCTCTTGCTCCGTTTTTCAACTTAAGGGTAAGGTGCTCAGCAGCGCGAGTGTAAATAAACTTACTGTCAGAGAACGAGAACGAGAGACATAATACACATCTACATCACATCATAGTGAGTTATATTTGTTCAAAATTAATAGCAGTTGCTCATTAATTCCGTATGTACACACATTCGGGAAGGCATATAGCTGCATCCTGCCCCAGACTACATTCAGCGAGGACTCCTGCAAAGAAGAATTTAAAAGAAAGGAAAGTGTTGTTACATCTGTGGATGTTAGCAAAAATTACTTCTGATCGCCGTTTCAAAAATGACAATGGTTCATAAATTTCGGCTCCAAATAAAATGAAAAATGGTTAAATAGTTGGGAAAGTGTGGCCAAACCCGAATGTCTGCCAAAGTCTTCGGAAAATCCTGGGAGGGACTGTACGCAATGGCGTCTCTAGGCCTATCGCTGACATTCATTATGATTGCAATGTCTAACACAGCATTTACCAATATTACCTGAGAAAGCGTTTTATGTTTTCTTCAGTGTAAGAAATTAACCAACTGTTTAATCGTACAGTTATAATTTGTAGTTTGATAAAATAATTCCCAGTTAATTTTATTTAAGTGACAGGAAATATTCGTGCTGCACTGATAGATATGTGTGAAATGTGCGATAAATAGACTCTATAAAAATGATAAACAACCAACAAACAGCAGGTCACGAAAAAAATAAACACATATGAAAATATATGAATTTGTATATATGCACAGGTGTGTATAAATACATATCTACCACGTGCAGGAGCGGGCGATGGGATTAGAAATTGCCTAGACATTGCAGAATGTAAACGTGCTAAGGACAGCAGTGAACGTGTGGTTGTGAAGCTGGGAGGGAGTGNAATTGCCTAGACATTGCAGAATGTAAACGTGCTAAGGACAGCAGTGAACGTGTGGTTGTGAAGCTGGGAGGGAGTGGAATGTGGGTGGTCCTGGCTGAGTAGCTGTGCGCTAGTTTGTGGAGCGAAGTTCAATGTGTGAGGTGACGTGAGTGTGAGGTGAGGACGTACTGAGTAGTCACGACAGATGGTCGGTGCTGTGGGCGCAGTAGCGAAACTCTGGGTGTGAGATGATCCCCGATTGAAACATAGGTGGCCATGCTAGGAGACTGGCTTCCTTGGTGCATCAGCGAAACTCGGCGTGCGAGATGAGGAGGGAGTGTACCTCGGTTGGCAGTAGTAGAAGGCGTTTGCGTTATGTGCAGGAGCAGAACTCGAAGTGTGAGATGATCCCTGATTGAAACCTAGGTGGCCATGCCGGGAGGCCGGCTTTCTTGTTGCATCAGCGAAACTCGGCGTGCGAGATGAGGAGGGAGTGGGACTCGGTTGGCCGCAGTAGAAGGCCTTTGCGTTGCGTGCAGGAGTTGTGAACCTGGGTGGGAAGCCTGTGCGCTAGATGCAGGCTGAGAAGGAAGAGAAGCAAGCAAGGTAGTTGTGCCAGACCTGCCTCTCTGCGCGGTCGCCGGCCAGCTCTCCTGCTCCACGTCGCGGAACAAGCTGAACAAGAGGTCAGTGTCGGCTGCACTCACCACCCGCCTGTCGCGTGTGTGCGGCTCCTCTGCGACTCGCGCTGCCAACACACACAACTCCACGTCAGACACTCTGTCACGCTGGCTGCTTCTTGGTCGTTGCACATTTACAAACTGCAAGTTTTCGTTCAAGCAAGTAGACAAAATATCGGTTTGGAGCACGCGCTTATGCTGTGAGTTCATTAATGGGAGAACTGAATAAAACGTAGCAACTACTACCTAGCACTTACTAAGCAGTTTTAGCACTTTTTCAGATCCAGTTGAACAAACAAATGTTAAAACCGGGTAGTAAGAACCAGGCGAGGTTAAGTCGCAGCCGGGAAAACCCGGGAAACGTTGGTAAGTGCTATAGGAAGTAGTTGCTACTGTTAGCAATCACTGGCTCGTGCCANGCCGGGAAAACCCGGGAAACGTTGGTAAGTGCTATAGGAAGTAGTTGCTACTGTTAGCAATCACTGGCTCGTGCCAATCCCGTCATGTCGGCCTCTCCTGCTCTTTGCAACAGACAGACACACGTGTTCTTTTCATTCGGTGACGTGACAGCATGAGTATACGGGGATGTCCTCCAGCGAAGAAGATGGTGCTGGGAGTGCTAGATCACTACTCGTCAGGCTGTTAGCGGAATACCTGGCAATCATGGAAACATCAAAGACGCCAATAACTGTTAAGGCAAAAAATAATACAACGGTTTATTATATCACCACAGTNCAATCATGGAAACATCAAAGACGCCAATAACTGTTAAGGCAAAAAATAATACAACGGTTTATTATATCACCACAGTTGGTAAGGACGTGCACACACACTGGTTAAACCAACTACTGAATAACATGAAGACCAGTGTTAAAAAGAAGACTGACCTGAAAGCGACAGGTAACGAGCCAGTGAAATTGAAACAGTGGGAAAAGGAATTTCATGAATTAATACGCAAAGAGGACAATCCTGTGCATGTCAATGTCCCTGGAGGTATGTTGGCATAGGAAATGGACCACCAACCATTCCAGCCCCACAAGAGAGTGACGAGGACATGTCTATGTCCCTGGAGGTATGTTGGCACAGGAAAGGACCACCAACCATTCCAGCCCCACAAGAGAGTGACGAGGACATGTCTATGTCCCTGGAGGTATGTTGGCACAGGAAAGGACCACCAACCATTCCAGCCCCACAAGAGAGTGACGAGGACATGTCTATGTCCCTGGAGGTATGTTGGCACAGGAAAGGACCACCAACCATTCCAGCCCCACAAGAGAGTGACGAGGACATGTCTATGTCCGCAAAACGTAGTCAGCTGTGGGGAAAATAAAAAAAAAGTGCACACATAGTTATCGGTTACGAAAGTGAAGAATCAAAGGATTTGTCCACACCTCAGCTGTAACTGTTTGTATTGTTACAGCAGATGAAACTAGACCAAATTAAAATAGAGGGAGAAGCAATAGAGCTGCAAAAGCTGAATACAACAAACAGTATCTGATGTATCGACTCAAACATATTTGTGAGCCCGGGCGTCTCATGCTCGCTACGTGCAGCCTGCCTAGCAACACGTCTCTAACGTTCGCTATCCACGCCCGTACTTTTCGCAAATTCTTGCGAAATTATATTCAAACACCTGAAGCAGATATTCTACCTTTTGATGGGAAGATACCTACGAAAGAAAAATTTGAACCATCAACATCATTAAAGGCATCGTACCCAACTGTAAAAACAATGGCTGGATCAGTCACATCTCCTAATCAACCATTCCACTACTGTAACATGAGATTTGCATATGCCTACAATGCGAAGAGGCATGTAGAGCATAAATGTAAGCTTAATCCATGTCGCACAAGCTATCGATGTAATATGCGTCAAGGTTTGTTCACTCGTACAGACAGTTAAAATATATATATGAAAAAGTGCAAAGACTTTGTTCCCATACGTGCTAAGCAACAAAGTGCATTGTCAACGTTACAAACTTGTAATGATCAGATTTCTGCTGTACTGAGTACACCTGCATCTCCAACTTCCGACCTTCATGTGAACAATGAACACAATCTTTCACCAAGGTGGAGGAAACAATGTTGCTACTGTGGTAAGATCTTTAGTAAAAGTAGCAACGCACGGCGGCATGAGAGATGTAAAAAAACACTGTGTGGTGGTGGAGAGAGGTCGGATTTATTGTTAAAGTGTTTGCCGTGATTTGAAGCTATAGTATAAACTTTTCAAGGAACTGGAAAAAAAATCTTGCAGCTGTATGGTTTTGTAGTAAACTAGATACGATACCTGGCTGAATTTATATTTACAGAATGCATAAAAAAAAGCTTACATCCCACTGACGATATATGAAGATTTGTACATATATAGCATGTGAAATTGTTGGAATCATCTTAGTTATTCGAATTTCGAAGAGTGAACATCGTCTTGAGCGAGGATAGAAAATACGCCAGGAAGCCATTAGTGCTGTTTCTGCAGGAAGGCATTTTCTAATAGCTACAATGCCCGTCGCCATGAGACTGGTTGTTCTATGAACATGGAGCAATTTACCTTAACATGTGAACAGTGCAAGTCTCAATTTGGACGACGTGATAACTTAAAAAGACATCTTGCAACGTGTGAGGGACTCTCTCCTGTGCCGGCTAAGCGATGTAGTGAATTGTCTACATCCAAAAAAACAAGTGAAGGTCAGGCNCGACGTGATAACTTAAAAAGACATCTTGCAACATGTGAGGGACTCTCTCCTGTGCTGGCTAAGCGATGTAGTGAATTGTCTACATCCAAAAAAACAAGTGAAGGTCAGGCACCTGCAGCATTGGATACTGGTTCGCTGTCACCATCGACAACATCTGACCTGGGCATGAACATTGCAAACAGTTCTCCACAGGCATCACGATATTCANGCACCTGCAGCATTGGATACTGGTTCGCTGTCACCATCGACAACATCTGACCTGGGCATGAACATTGCAAACAGTTCTCCACAGGCATCACGATATTCATGTTGCTACTGCAGCAAGACCTTTAGTAATTGCAGTGCTCGTCAACATGAGAAATCTGGAAAATGTTTGAGTAAGACGCGATGGGCTTACTGCACTAGTTGTTGCTANGCAGTGCTCGTCAACATGAGAAATCTGGAAAATGTTTGAGTAAGACGCGATGGGCTTACTGCACTAGTTGTTGCTATAAGTGTGGCCGCGAGTTCTCATGTTATGAAGTAACAGGCGTTCCAGACAACGTGCGATGCAAAATACATGACCATCACCATGTCAAAATGTGTACATATAAAGCACCTACACATGCAGTATATGTTACAAACTTACCAAATGAGAATGGATTCATATTGAAAGCATCTGCATTCCGAGGTCTTATATAGACATATGTTGCATCTTATTCGTCAGGCATGGTGGACGATATTGTTACATANGCAGTGCTCGTCAACATGAGAAATCTGGAAAATGTTTGAGTAAGACGCGATGGGCTTACTGCACTAGTTGTTGCTGTAAGTGTGGCCGCGAGTTCTCATGTTATGAAGTAACAGGCGTTCCAGACAACGTGCGATGCAAAATACATGACCATCACCATGTCAAAATGTGTACATATAAAGCACCTACACATGCAGTATATGTTACAAACTTACCAAATGAGAATGGATTCATATTGAAATCATCTGCATTCCGAGGTCTTATATAGACATATGTTGCATCTTATTCGTCAGGCATGGTGGACGATATTGTTACATANCATCTGCATTCCGAGGTCTTATATAGACATATGTTGCATCTTATTCGTCAGGCATGGTGGACGATATTGTTACATATCTTAAGCATATGAAACAGAATATTATAGATCAACTTCCATGCGATATGAAAAAAGAAGGTGCAGTAAAATCTAATATATGCTTGGACTGTAAATATACCAAACCAGAACCACATGAAGATAAATATAGGGAGAGAGCCTTTAAGACCTCGAATGTACCTCTGTATAACACGTACGAAATTGAAGACAGTGTTGAGGCTAGTATACAGAAGATTTGTCACGAGGAAGAAGAATATATGGTNATAACACGTACGAAATTGAAGACAGTGTTGAGGCTAGTATACAGAAGATTTGTCACGAGGAAGAAGAATATATGGTTGGCTCTGGTTGGACATTATTTAAGATATATCAGCTACAGTTGAGAACAAATTTACTTAAACCACTTGGCAAATAGATGCATGCTGATTTCCCTCTACCTCACTACAGAGAGAATCACAACATAGCTTCGTATTCGACCTGCAGAATGAGGGTATAAATGATCGTAACTGCAGAAATTCGCACAGTTGCTAAGCTATCGTGTACGGAAAAGCTACTGTGTGAAGGTAGCAGCATGGAGGAGTCAGCTGCATGGAGGAGTCGGCAGCATGGAGGAGTCAGCACGGCAAAGTAGTACTTGTGTTTGAGTTCGCATATGCTTGCAGACGATGAAAATTGTTGAGAGCGGGTAATCGAGAATGCTCTATATGACTACCAGTTATCAGCAAAACTTCACCGAGTGTTCACCAATTACATGGAAAACAATGCAGTTACTGTGGCAAGGCCTTCAGTAAAAGTTGCAATGCCCATCGACATGAACAGAGCGAATATTCAAAGAGACCAACCTTCAGAATACTAACATGTGATATGTGTGGTGCAACATTAGGTAGATGTGATAATCTAAAGAGACACAATGGTACATGTAAAGGTAGAGTACCTTTGCTTGGTACGAGACAGCATCATTCACTCAAGACAATGCTATGACTGGCCTTCCTACTAATTCGTCTTTTATACTAACGATGGTTCGAGCACCTATAACATGATTCAGGTCTGCATCGTGTTCCAAAACAGTGTGTGAAGAAGTAAATACGAGTGTTGCAGACATTTACTATGAAGAATGCAAGCAATACAGATCGTCAGAAGCTGTGAACTACAAACGTGCTCTGCTATCATGCAAGGTGAAAAATTAAGAATTTACAACTAACCAAGACAATGAGAACGAATATGTGACCTCCAAGTCTACTGCTGACGATGTGAAATATCCATATTCTACTGATGATGATGAAGTGCCGACATCTGCAAAGTTAAAGCATAAATATGTTGCTGAACATAAGAGCTACTTGAAGTTGGGAAACTACTCATCCCGGAAGAACATAGATGCTGACGCATATTGTGAACCATCTGCGAAGAGTGACGTGAAGTCTAACAATCTATTTTCTGAAGACCTCAATGACCTGGTTGATAGACTACGGATGTTGATTCCATTGCAGAGAAGTGGACATCTTTCTGTCGGCGAAGAGATCAATTCGATTATTGATGAACTCAAAGCTAAAGGCTTTATTTATGGATGTGTGTATGATTTAATTATAAATATAAATAAATGCAAAAAAAAATATTATGTTTTTTATTTTAAAAAATTTTTTTATCGTTTAAGAAATGTGCCTGCTACTTTTTGATTATAAATTACTGACAGGTTGCAAGTGAATGTCTTGCTACAATACTTCCAACTCACTTCCCGATGAACAACAAACATTATCCCTACACTTCATGCTATGTCTATTCAGACTTTCACCGCGAGCGAACATGCAATGAGTACTTTCATNTTCATGCTATGTCTATTCAGACTTTCACCGCGAGCGAACATGCAATGAGTACTTTCATGTTGACGCGATGTAAGGAGCAAATCTTCAGAGTCCCTTGCTGTTGANCGCGAGCGAACATGCAATGAGTACTTTCATGTTGACGCGATGTAAGGAGCAAATCTTCAGAGTCCCTTGCTGTTGACGATGCAGTCACAGATGGTAAGTCTTCAAACCAATGATTCCGTCTTTATATTGTAACAATGTACGCAGTCGTGGTANCGATGCAGTCACAGATGGTAAGTCTTCAAACCAATGATTCCGTCTTTATATTGTAACAATGTACGCAGTCGTGGTAGATGAATGTAAACACAACGATCTGCTTCTATACGATTATCGTGACATGATGGTTCGTGTTGTCTGCCTCGGATTGTCACAGCGTGACCTGCTTGTTACATACTTAGGGTGATGCACTGTCTCCAGAGTCATCAGGGTACATGAGTTATTTCCTATAAACAGCACGTAACAGTGTCGCCTCTCTTGCATGATTAATGGAATGAATCTATGATGTTTCGTATTTGCTTAAAGTTCTAACACTATAAATGCTATGTATTCAAATAAGTACATGTATATATTTAGTATTTAAAACTGGGTAAATTGATACCTTGTAATGTATAATTGAATTTCTCTCGTAAAGGGGAGTGTATGTGTGTGACCCTGGAGCATGACGCAATTCTCTCTCCGCTAGTGTTCTGTGTCATCCGTTCGACTTGCCGAGACAGCACGGTGCTCGCGTCGCTGGCTGACCACCTGAGCTGCCTCACATATTNTGTGTCATCCGTTCGACTTGCCGAGACAGCACGGTGCTCGCGTCGCTGGCTGACCACCTGAGCTGCCTCACATATACCCTGCTAGTTGACCGCACAACGACGGTCGGGTCGGACGCGTTCCGCTGCTGGTTTTGTATTCTGAATGCGATGGTTTCGTTTCAATCTGTTTGTACGGAAGTCGTTTGCTATTCTGTTGTACTGACCAGGATGGTCTGGTATTGTATAGCGTCGTTTAACACATGGCGTACAGCCCCGACGCTTGTGTAATATGTAATTAAGTTGATTGGCAAATGTTTATAACTATTTTTTTCCTTACATTTTCCACATATCTGTTTGCATCAATGTGTAGCAGTGTTGACCTTATCGCACCTGTGCTTCTCGACTTCGCAAAAGTTTTTTCTTTCGACTAACATGAGGTATAGCACACGATGCTGGTGCAATATACACAGGATGTTAAAAGGTTATAACTATTTGCATTAATAATAATTTTTATATCTGTTTGCATTAGCACGCTATCTTGAAAACATCCTATGCATGGGAGACAGCTAAGAATCTCTTCGTCCTGCTGCAGATAGACAGGTAGGTGTTTGTAGACGGATTTTATTACATGTTGTACATATGTGAGAAGGAATTCTTTAGGTAGGTATGCAAGCTCGGTATCTGAGTGCTGCAAGTGATTTGATCTTTCTGTTTGTCGTGATATCTAATAAAATTATCTGTCCACTTTAACAACGTCCTATCGTTTTCACAATGTCTTCTCGCCGAGAGAGAATAAATTTCTGAGTGATGCGTGGTGGTACAAACTGCTTTTACAGACCTAAAAGTGATTAGGGCAGGTGGAAGTGATATCCTCTACCAACACATGTTTATTGGAAGAAATATTTTAAATAATCATGCATGATGTAATCAGATGAAATAAATTGTTAACTTGCACTCTATAACTGAATTGCTCTCGTAAAAAAACATGCATGTGTAATATGTGATTGGGATGGTTAGTAAACACTTATAACTATTTTCCTTTTCATTTTATTGCTTCATGTCAGGTTTCATTAGTGTTAATATTATCGTTCCCAGGGCATAAATTACCCTGCGTTCATTTCCATTGATGGGGTGATGTTTATATTATGAATTTGGTGACTATATCTTAAACGATTCGGAAATTACAATCAACCATGCTTATAAGTGTGCTTAGAGCATAAATTATACTGCGATAATTCTTGTTGGAGTTGATGTCTATGTTACAAATTTGATGACTGTATCTTAAACGGATCGGAAATTAAAGTCAACTATGCTTATAAATACGCATAAGACATAAATTACCCTGCTATCATTTTCGTTGACAGGGGCGATATCTATGTTACGAATTTGGTGACTATATTTGAAACGATTCGGAAATTACTACCAGCTATGCTTATAAGTATCATAGGGCATAAATGACCCTGTGATAATTTTCGCTGTCGGGGGTGATGCTTATGTTATGAATTTAGCGACTGTATCTTAAACTGATCGGAAATTACAGCCAACTATGCTTATAAGTATGCATAGGGCATAAATGATCTTGTGATGTTTTCGTTGACAGGGGTGATGCGTATTTTACGAATTTGGTGACTGTATCTTAAATGGTTTGGCAGTTACATCCAACTATACTTATAAGTATGCATAGGGCATAAATAATACTGTGATAATTTCATTGATAGGGGTGATGCGTATGTTACGAATTTGGTGACTGTATCTTAAATGGTTCGGAAATTACAGCCAGCAATGCTTATAAGTATGCATAGGGTGCAAGATCATGGAACAAGGTATTGGAATTCGGGGACTCAGAGAAAACCCCCTCGTTTTGAATGCAAGAGCATGGAACAAGGTATTCGAATTCGGGAAGACTCAGAGAAACCCGCTCGCTTGGAATGCAAGAGCATGGAACAAGGTATTCAAATTCTGGAAGACTCGGAGAAAACCCCCTCCCTTGAAATGCAAAAGAATGTAACAAGGTATTCGAATTCGGTAGGACTCTGAGAAACCTGCTAGCTTGTAATGCGAATTCGGGAAGACACGGAGAAAACCCCCTCACCTGAAATGCAAGAGCATGGAACAAGGTATTCGAATTCGGGAAGACTAGGAAAAAACCCTCTCACTTGGAATGCAAGAGCGTGAAGTAATGAAGAAATTAGGGCGGAATGCAAGAGCATGAAGTCAGTGTGAGAACCTTTCGAGAACCTCGCATGCCTTAGGGAAGACTCAGAGAAAACACACTTGCTTGGAATGCAAGAGCATAAAGTAGGAAAAAAAATTAGGATGGAATGCAAGAACATTAAGTCAGGGCGAGACCCTTTCGAGAACCTCGCGTACCTTTGCGAAGACACGGAGAAAACCCCCTCGCTTGAAATGCAAGAGCATGAAGTTGGGGAGAAATTATAGTGGAATGCAAGAGCATGAAGTCAGGGCGAGACCATTTCGAGAGTCTCGCGTACCTTCGGGTAGACTCGGAGAAAACCCCCTCGCTTAAAATGCAAGAGCACGGCATAGGGAAGAAATTAGTGAGGAATACAAGAGCATGAAGTAGGGAACAAGATGGCCTTTGCTGGTATGGAATGATAGAGCGTGAATGATGCTCCTCACTCCTCATTTGCCCAAAAATGTGTAATTTAGTGCGATTGTGGAGTCATGAGCAATTTCAGCCAGATTAAATTTTGAAATGGATATTATTGTTGGTGCGCCATTTTGTAAAATGCCACCAAATTAAGAACATTTTTATATTATATCTGGAAAAATATTACACCAGTTATCACCCAATTTGGCAGGTAAGTAATACTGTGATAGGCCAACTAAACGTATGTGATTAAACTTGGTTAGGTACTAATTTTTCAAATGGCGGACATACAAATATCTTAGGTTTATTTGGTATATCTACCATACCGTTAAAACAATTGCACAAAATTTTGTAAACTAAAATTATATATTACCAGCATCATATGTATAAACACATAACCACTTTTGTTGGCCGTTTTATAAGATAGCGCCATACGAATAAATAAAGTTTTCATGCCNTATGTATAAACACATAACCACTTTTGTTGGCCGTTTTATAAGATAGCGCCATACGAATAAATAAAGTTTTCATGCCATATGTCGATAGAAAATTAACCGATTACTACCAAATTTGGCAAACACTTAGTACTGCTACATATAATGTTAAAAAGCATGTTTTAGTACGTCAAACACTTATTTTTAAAATGGTGGACATTTAGACATTTTAGCTTTGAATGCTATATCATCGAGACCCTGTAATCAGTTCCAACTTATCTTTGTAATCTGGTAGTAAATATTATAACTATCAATTGAATATACACAGAGAATCTTTTGTCCGCCATTTTTTAGGATAGTGTCATGCGAATAAATACATTTTAATGTCATATCACGGGAAACAATTTATCTATTTCTATCAAATTTTGCAAACAAGTAGTACTAAGGCAGATAATGTTAAATTAAATGTTTTAAGCATGTCAGACCCTTATTTTCAAAATGGTGGCCCTATAGCAATTTTAAGCTTAGAATACTATATCATAACCATGTAATCAATTCCAACCTAACTTTGTATGCTGGCAGTACCTATTACAAACTTCAAATTTGTCTATGCAGAAACTCATTCCTCTGCCATTTTGTAAGATAGCCCCACCAATAAAAAATTAAGTGGTTATCTCATATATCGGGAAAAAATCAACCCATTCTTACAAAATTTGGAGATGTATTGTGGTGGGCCATATTAATAAAGTATGAGACACTTATTTTCAGAATGGCAGCTATAAGAACATTTTAGATTTGTGCTAAATCTATGAAACTCTGTAATCTATTTTAACTTTGTACATTGGCAGTATACAATATCCGGTTGTGCTACTACATTACTTTTTGGTCCTCCATTTATGAAGATCGCCACATGAAAATTATGGAGGTTTTATGCAATATCTCGAGGACCAATCAACCAATTCCCACAAAATGTTACACTTGAGCATCGTAAATAAATTTGTACCAAATTGAGAACACCCTAAATTCTACAGAAGGTCATGTAAACTTTTATGAATTAATAATGTTCAAAATGGCGTCTTCATTAATAATTTAGGTACGTTTGCCACATATATTAAACAATTTAACCAAATTAAACCAAAATTTGTGTGTAGAATTTATACATTAGAAGCATCGTCTACAGAGCCTATTTTTTGGCCAATTTGTACGATAGCATCAAATGAGAAAATAATGTGTTTCATGTTATACCGATTTCAACTAAATTCTTTACACAAGTAGCGCTACGGTAGGCCATGTAAACGTGCATGTTTTAAGTATCTCAATCACTTATATTTAAAATGATGGCCCTGCCGTGACGTATCACAAATAATTGGCATGAGACAAGTCAGAATTTAGCGCCCTTTAATAACATTTGTGTACAATAATACTGAAGAGGAGAAGACATTGGCAAAAGGTATGTATAAATCAATATAAAGATGCATACAAAAAATAGCAAAATCATTAAAAAATACCAAACTTTCAATTATGTGATAATCAATATAAAACGTTACCCTTGGGGCACCAACATAAAACATATTTAATACTGGTTCCCGTACATGCCATGTGATTTAAAATACAATTACTTATACTTGTCTCAAAGCAATTCTTTCTGAGCTCCAATAGTTCAGTGAAGTAGCTAAGGAAAGAGGGCAGCCACCCGCGGCCCAGTAAAGCCTCCAATCAAATAAAAGTATATTAAAAGTTACAATAAAAACATAATGGTGGGAGGCAGTCAAACATGACCCATTAAAGCTCCTACCGTTAAAATACAACGCTTTAAAACCTCAACAATGAAGCCCTTAAGAACGAGTCGTGGAAAAGGAGAACTAGCAAAAACTTCACTTAAACTTGGGCGGCACACAAAGACAATCACGGCTCGTTAGAAACAAGAGGCCCAGCAGACGTGACACCATAGTTACAGCCAAACGTAGGATAGCGCCTACTGCACACTCTAGCAACTACACGCAAGAAATTACAAACCCGTTAAAAACGTGACCGCAATCACAGAAACGTTACGTTTTCCACTGCTNAATGATGGCCCTGCCGTGACGTATCACAAATAATTGGCATGAAACAAGTCAGAATTTAGTGCCCTTTAATAACATTTGTGTACAATAATACTGCAGAGGAGAAGACATTGGCAAAAGGTATGCATAAATCAATATAAAGATGCATAAAAAAGATAGCAAAATCATTCAAAAATTCCAAACTTTCAATTATGTGATAATCAATATGAAACGTTACCCTTGGGGCACCAACATAAAATATATTTAATACTGGTTCCCGTACATGCCATGTGATTTAAAATACAATTACTTATACTTGTTTCAAAGCAATTCTTTCTGAGCTCCAATAGTTCAGTTATGTAGCTAAGGAAAGAGGGCCGCCACCCACGGCCCAGTAAAGCTCCTACCGTTAAAATACAACGCTTTAAAACCTTAACAACGAAGCCCTTAAGAACGAGTCGTGGAAAAGGAGAACTAGCAAAAACTTCACTTAAACTTGGGCGGCACACAAAGACAATCACGGCTCGTTAGAAACAAGAGGCCCAGCAGACGTGACACCATAGTTACAGCCAAACGCTATTTATAACGGCAACCGAAGCCAAGCAACTACACGCAAGAAATTACAAACCCGTTAAAAACGTGACCGCAATCACAGAAACGTTACGTTTTCCACTGCTNAGCAACTACACGCAAGAAATTACAAACCCGTTAAAAACGTGACCGCAATCACAGAAACGTTACGTTTTCCACTGCTCAGTGAGAATGACTGGATCCAGTTGTGACAATTCTCGTTGAAGTGAAGAGCAGACAGGCTGGAGCTGGGCGGGGGAACTGAACAGAAGCAGCAGCAGTAAAGGCGGCAGCAGAGCAATGTTTCATTGAAGTAAAAACTCTAAATGTAGGTGTTTACAACTTTTATGTTATCATATTTCACACACACACATATATATATATATATATATATATATATAAAACTGGTGTCCCGGCATTTACCAGTTTGGCTGATATGGATCCACGTGATATAATTTGTCGGAAGACTGTGCCCGTTCATGAAGGTGTTGTTAATCCGTCTGCTGTAATTAGTATACACTCATCGCCTGTTTTGTTTTCTCGCAAAAAGGTCAGGTTTGAGCCTGGTGATGAAATATGGATTTAAAGGAAGTTGGTTGGTGCAATTGGAGATTTGCTTATTATTGGTCATGTAGAGCTTGTTTACAATGTGTAGATGATAATAAAGTTTGTTTTAACAGAATCGGTTCATTGGTTCGTGTATTGGTGTAACATAACCTCAACTCCACGTAAACAGCAACCACTAGTGCTACCGTTGGTGGCCGCNATTGGTTCGTGTATTGGTGTAACATAACCTCAACTCCACGTAAACAGCAACCACTAGTGCTACCGTTGGTGGCCGCGCTTAGACCTCCACAGCCTTACACGGGATATAACAGCTGTCCTTGAGATAACGCTTATCTTGTTTACTTCCCACTACTGCTGTTATATTTTCGTTCGTGTTATCTATGGAATTCTCTTATCAGTTGCATGTCCGTGCAAGAATGTCGTAACTGTCATTCATGCCTTAATACCAGGTACAAGTAATCGTGTCCCTTAAATAACCCCTACAAGTCGCCTTGCACCAAATACTTATAGAAGTGTAGCGGCACTGCATGGCGATGTAATCCACTTGTGATATTGGTACAATGATAATGATAAAGTTGTGATATCATCTACGCATTGTACACAAGCTCTACATGACCAATAATATGCAAATCTCCAATTGTACCAACCAACTTCCTATAAATCCTTCGGGTTTATATATTGCGCCAATGGAATGTTCNATATGCAAATCTCCAATTGTACCAACCAACTTCCTATAAATCCTTCGGGTTTATATATTGCGCCAATGGAATGTTCACATTTACGGCGTTAGAAAAAACATGGCAAAAGTGCAACACTGTAGCAAAAACCATCCGTTCGAAAAGTTGGCAACAATTATTAACTGGCGTTGGCCTTTCTTCGTTTTCCTATTTGTTTCCAGAAATCGGCGGACTTCAATTGACTTCAATTGATAAAGGGAGGAGGAGGGTTTTGCAGGAAATCCTAACCCACTGGTTGGACAGGAGAGATCACTACGCTAGTATGGANATAAAGGGAGGAGGAGGGTTTTGCAGGAAATCCTAACCCACTGGTTGGACAGGAGAGATCACTACGCTAGTATGGCGGGTGATGAGGGGAAGTAGGGGGAATATCAAGCAAAATGAAAAAAGGGGGGGGAGGGCAGAAGTACCATCGAGTAATACCAGACAGCAGGAATAGTGATTGAAATGTATTAATTTTGTTATTCGGAATATAAAAATCATGTTTGGTTTTCTTTCAGTGAATTGCGTGTATTAAAAATAGCACAAATGNATATGCAAATCTCCAATTGTACCAACCAACTTCCTATAAATCCTTCGGGTTTATATATTGCGCCAATGGAATGTTTACATTTACGGCGTTAGAAAAAACATGGCAAAAGTGCAACACTGTAGCAAAAACCATCCGTTCGAAAAGTTGGCAACAATTATTAACTGGCGTTGGCCTTTCTTCGTTTTCCTATTTGTTTCCAGAAATCGGCGGACTTCAATTGACTTCAATTGATAAGGGGAGGAGGAGGGTTTTGCAGGAAATCCTAACCCACTGGTTGGACAGGAGAGATCACTACGCTAGTATGGAGGGCGNGGGAGGAGGAGGGTTTTGCAGGAAATCCTAACCCACTGGTTGGACAGGAGAGATCACTACGCTAGTATGGAGGGCGATGTGGGGAAGTAGGGGGAATATCAAGCAAAATGGAATAGTGGGGGGGGGAGGGCAGAAGTACCGTCGAGTAATACCAGACAGCAGGAATGGTGTTTGAAATGTATTTATTTTGTTATTCGGAATATAAAAATCATGTTTGGTTTTCTTTCAGTGAATTGCGTGTATTAAAAATAGCACAAATGTTATCGACATAGAAGGATATTGAAGTAGACAGACTCTTAAAACAGTTACGTTGTACAAATTTACTGTGCAACAAATAAAACCATCCAAATAAGAAGTTCATTACAATGTCAAGTTTACTTTGAATCAAACTTATTGCAATTTTTCTGTATGAATGAACTAGGGCTAAATATAATTTTATACAAACACGCTTTGGACTCAACTTGTTACGGGAACAGGCTCACACAAAAACATATTTAACATGCCGGGGTGAACTAATGAATATATTAAAAAAGTTATGTATGCATAATCTCACGTCTGTAATAAAATTATAAATTTAATTTAAAAATTATACTATTACTACACAATACGTACACGCCCAAGTCTGCTTTTCTTGGGTATTCCACAGCAATTATACATATGGAANGTGGAACATATGAAAGGGTAAGTTTAAATGGGTTCCGTTTAATAATCTTATTGTTTGTATTGGTGTGTGATATAGTACAGATCGTTTGGTAAAATAATGTTCAACACATTTCAACATCATCTGCTTCCCAACAATGCAATTTTTGGAGATTTAGGGGAATGTTGTAATACAATTTTAATTACTGTAAGTATTTTTACAATTGGGAACTATGTAGTTACGTCTTGTGTTTATAATTCCATTTAAAATGTCTTCCTGCGACATGCAATGTCGACAAAGCCAAGTTGTTTATCACAATCCCGCGGGTTCGGCAATCCGCCACTAGATGTCAGACACTTTGCTTTACGTCTTTCATACGTAGAAGTAAGGGAGACAATCGAGATATAGCTATGTTGTAAACACGGCCGTGTGTTTACGGGAACGTGCATGCGTCAGCGGGCAATGTTTTCTGTGGCATACGGAAATTAAATTAAAGTAACGAAATGGTTATAATCCATTCACTGTTACTTCCAACTTATCTGAAGCTCTGTTTAAGTTCTACTTCCATTATATCCCTCCGCTTCGTGTGAACTAAGTTTAACCGAGTCTAGAAAGTTAACACCAAAGGGACAACGCACCACATTCGTGCGCACTCAGTGTAATTATATTTTGCATGAGAACTATTTCTCACTAGGCATTACCAACGCAACTATTTTCTCACTGTTTTTATANAGTGTAATTATATTTTGCATGAGAACTATTTCTCACTAGGCATTACCAACGCAACTATTTTCTCACTGTTTTTATTCATATGAATTATAAATGTAATGTATACTTAACATTTTAAAAAAATTTCAATTTAACGAAACATATGGTACTTTTGTTTTATTTTATTTTAAAAAAAGTATTAAACGCGTGTTATAGATATGAAACAACTGAAGCACGTCGTACATGGAGTGATTTTTCAAATAGTGTGGAGAAACCGNAGTGTAATTATATTTTGCATGAGAACTATTTCTCACTAGGCATTACCAACGCAACTATTTTCTCACTGTTTTTATATTCATATGAATTATAAATGTAATGTATACTTAACATTTTAATAAAATTTCAATTTAACGAAACATATGGTACTTTTGTTTTATTTTATTTAAAAAAAGGATAAAACGCGTGTTATAGATATGAAACAACTGAAGCACGTCGTACATGGAGTGATTTTTCAAATAGTGTGGAGAAACCGCTCGTTTTCAAGGCTTAAATCAACATATCTAGACGAGATATTTCGTTTGGCACAAAATCAGCGCTATATATATTTCCCAGACATTTTCTTCCACGCCCAAAGAAGCCGCNNNNTTATGCGTGGCGCCAACTGAAAGTTATGCTCGTATTGTAATCACATACCTGATCGGACGAGACCGCATTTATTTGAATCGTGTTCTTAAAGGCAATTCACGATTACTTCACACTCTGTGAAGCCCTGTTAAAGTTCTACTTTTGGTTACCGATTACGTATCCTTCCGCTACATGTAAATATAAACAATGGCATGTGACTTATACGTTTTAACTGACAAATGCTTTGTTTACTGTTTTCAGCTGTTCAAAGAATTCTGAAATATTTCATAAACCATTTCATACGATTGTTCACAATTTAGGCCAATACCAATATTTAGGTCAGCTTTACAACTTTTTAACAATCTCTGTATTGACGAGAGTTCTTACGGTTATTATTTTACATTGTTAACAGATTTGTTATACACGACATAGCACATTACACGTAATACACGTTACTATTTTGCCGCGGCTGTGATTAATGCTGTTACAACTTTGGGGGAAATAACTGTAGTATTTAACCATTTATTAATAATAAAATTAAAATTAATAACAATATAAAAAAGTATTGTTTTTTGCTGTAATAAGAATTAAATATGCTAAAATTGCTTCCCGAGAGAGAGGGAGAGAAAGAGAGAGAGGGAGACACGCTCCGCTGCGCCTACTCAAGTTTCTTCCTCAGACGGAAACAAACACCATGTCACTAGAGCCTATGCACCGTAATTTGAGCTGAAATGTTTAACTGTAACAATAAAATATTTTTCCATCAGTGCTGCCTAAAATTTAAATACACTGAAGAGCCAAAAAAAACTGGTACACCTGCCTGATATCGTGCAGGGCCCCCGCGAGCAAGCAGAAGTGCCACAAGACGACGTGGCATGGACTCGACTAATGTCTGAAGGTATGCAGAAGGCATTGAAATCTGCGCCAATTTGAGAAAGGGTTGCACGTCTGTCACGTTTAATGACTCTTGTCAGTCGTCGTTTGTCCCGTTTGTTCACGATCTTTTTCCGGCCGCAACGATGTCGAAGATTTGATGTTTTACCGGATTCCCGATATTCACGGCACACTCGTGAAATGGTCGTACGCGAAAATCCAAACTTTATCGTTACCTCGGAGATGCTATGTCCCATCTCTCGTGCGCCGACTATAACACCACGTTCAAACTCACTTAAATCTTGATAACCTGCCATTGTAGCAGCAGTAACCGATCTAGCTGCCGACCGCATCGCATTACTCTGATTGGTTCCATACCTCTGTTATTTGCATACGCACGCCTATGCCAGTTTTTTTGGCTCTCCAGTGTATATCAATAGGCAATGTTTAATTTACAAAATCGTACCAAAAAATTAAGTTAAAATAGTGTTTTAACTATGAACTATTTCTTACTAGCCGTTGCCAACACATTACTGTTCTCGCTATTTTAATTCGTATTGAAAACGAAATAAACATTGGAAGTTATAGAAGATATTCAGTTAAAGTGTCATTTATTCAAAAATTCAATACTTCAAAGTTAATCACAGTGTTGCATATTCGTGGTATGATTTAAAACCAGGTTGACATGTTACTCCTAGGGTGATTTTCCAAAGGTTTGTTTCAAAACATCCTAAGATACCGTGAATGGACCATATTCACGAAGTTGTAGTGTCGCAATGGATCTCCCTGCAAACGCAGCATCGCCGTGTCCATCCTGGTGCGTCACGTGTCAGTCTGATTTGAATGAGGAATTCAAGACTAAAGTCCCAATTAACGCGGTCAGAAACTCCATCCTCCCCTGTCCCGTGGGGAACCATGCCTGGCCAGGACGAAGTCAGGGGAAACCCTGATGGAGGTCCGTAGCGATTCCGACGTGCAAATCGATCGTCGGAGCTGAGACTAATCGAACTATCTAGTAGCTGGTTCCCTCCAAAGTTTCCCTCAGGATAGCTGTCACTCGGAGGAAAATCAAATGAGTCTCATACGGTAAAGCGAATAATTAGAGGCCTTGGGGCCGAAACGACATCAAACTTGAAATGGGCGAGACCTCCGGCTTGCTTGGGAACTGAAGCCGGAGACGAATTACTTGCCTGGGGCTTGAACTGCGTTGCATGAAATAGTGTTTATTTACGAGACTATTAAACGTGGCCCCTTTATGTTCACCTACGAAATGGCATCGTACCCCAGACCAGGACGGAATGATATTTAAAGTTACCACGCATACTGTAAATATTAGATTGGAGCCCTCCAATATAATTCGAAACTGTTTTTTCAGACTGCCCCGGATCTTTATACACACTAGCCGGACAAGAGCTAAACTACTATAGGATCATCAATAAAGTGACAGAGTCACTGCTGAAAGTCGCATAGGTAGACGCAGCAGCACGAGAACACTGCAAAGCCGTGCGCGTAGCAGCGATGGCGCTCTTGTAGCGCGTGCCATTGTAACCCTTACAATAGCTCTCGCTCGCAGGTGTTGGCTGGTGTAACACGGCGCCTAGAGCGTATGCAACACACAGGCCCCCTCTGCGCAGCAAGCTGTGGACACCAGGCGCCTGGCTTCTAGTGCCCATTCGCTTTCACACTTTGGACACGCTGACACGAAAAACTGGGCGTGTTTCTGACCTACATTTACTGTTTCTTCGCCAGTACAAGCATTCAGATACATCAGTTCCAATACCAACTGTATATCGTGCCGCCATGTGCAATTTATCNTGTTTCTTCGCCAGTACAAGCATTCAGATACATCAGTTCCAATACCAACTGTATATCGTGCCGCCATGTGCAATTTATCGTACCCAATACAACTTTAAATATCCGTGTTGTCTATAAAACTTCTTATAAAACTAATTTGGTAGGGATAAAATAAACTGTTCGCCAAACGTAATATAAAATAATTACTTCTTCAAGAGACACATTCTCACAAAAGGGAAGAAAATTATATTATTGGTTAGTAAAGTTTCNTATAAAATAATTACTTCTTCAAGAGACACATTCTCACAAAAGGGAAGAAAATTATATTATTGGTTAGTAAAGTTTCATCTTTAGTTTTTTTCTGCTGTTATGCCACGATTTATACAAAGAGTTTTATATTGTTACTAAAATGTTATGATACTNAATAAAATAATTACTTCTTCAAGAGACACATTCTCACAAAAGGGAAGAAAATTATATTATTGGTTAGTAAAGTTTTATCTTTAGTTTTTTTCTGCTGTTATGCCACGATTTATACAAAGAGTTTTATATTGTTACTAAAATGTTATGATACTAAAATACTCAAACTGTGACATATAATATTGACAACTCTGGCGATACCTTGTACCTCTTTAGTCACACCACAAAGATGAATTGCGAATACGAAGGCCTGCCTTTGACCTCAGCGATCATGGAGCCGTGAAATGCGTCATCGCTAACTGGTTATCGCCAGTATCCATTCTGCGATAGAGTTTTCACTTATGGTCAAAATGCTCGTCGGCATGAGAGAACGGCCTGTTCGAAGAGTCCTTATCACGCGATGAAGCATTACAACATCGCTCACATGCAGTTTGTGCAAGGTGATACATTGAAAGGACATACCGAGATCTGTAAGGATTTGTGTACTGGTAGCAAGCAAGTGTTGCCGGCAATACCTATTGCTGCATCGATTTGTACCGATTCGACAGGTTATTGTGTTGAGAAAGTTAATGCTAAAGACTGATTGAGTGCAGTAGAGTCGGTTTGTGTGGAATTTATACTTGCAAAACGTTTGTGTGAAGTCGACGAACTTCAAAATAAACAGTCGTTGGCTCTAAATACTGATGAGCAAACAACTCCCACTACAAAGAAAAGCAAATTTAATATAGAATACAAAACAGGAAGTGAAGATGACCATGAAGAGAGCATTGATAAAAATGAACATGAAGACAGTGATAGTGCTGAAGACGATGATGACGATTTTCTCGATGCACTGACATACGCTTCCAACACATTTGCTGCAACAAGCGACATGAAGAAGGCAGAAGACACCGATAATACTGGCTATCTNTGACATACGCTTCCAACACATTTGCTGCAACAAGCGACATGAAGAAGGCAGAAGACACCGATAATACTGGCTATCTATTTCCCGAAGACTCGAATGAACTGGCTGATAGACTTAGATATTTAATTGACTTTCAAAAACCTTGGGATCTCTCGCACGTTAACAACANAGACTTAGATATTTAATTGACTTTCAAAAACCTTGGGATCTCTCGCACGTTAACAACATATATTTAATCATTAGTAATCTGAAGGGTCGAGGATATAGCGCATGATGTGATGAACTGCTTTCTTCTGAAATTGTAATTACAAAATAATAATAAATTATTATTATAAAGTAATCACTTTTTATTTATTTAAGTGTGTCGTATCCTTTTTCTCCCTCACAACTTTAAAGTAGTACTGTGAGCACTCGACTATTAACGGAAGGATCTGCCTATTAAATAATAATAAATACTTTAGTATAAAAATTTATGGATAATGGACTGCATACAAAACATTAGTGCTGTCAACATGTAAAAATTAGGAGACAGTTGAGGAACGAATGTAATGTCTGTACATATGGGTGGGGGACAAACCGAAGGGCTGATCGAAGTACAGATCGAAGGATTGGGATTGATCGAAGGATTGGGGTTGATCGAAGAATTGGGATTGACCAAAAGGATTGGGGTTGATAGATGGATTGGGGTTTAACAAAGGATTGAGATTGATCGAAGGATTGGGAATTATCAAGGATTGGGATTGATCGAATGATTGGGATTGATCGAAGGATTTGGATTGATCAGAAAGATTTGGAGTTATCAANCAAGGATTGGGATTGATCGAATGATTGGGATTGATCGAATGATTGGCATTGGTTGCTGTGAATAGTGGAGGAGGATTGCGAAGGATTGGTGTGGATTTGTATGGGTTCGTGTGGATTGGTGTGGATTGGTGTTGATTAGTATAGGTTGGTGTGAGGATTGTTGTGTATTTGTGTGTGGATTCATGTGTGAATTGCTATGTGAATTGGCATGGATTGGTGTATGGATTGTTGTGGATTCGTGTGTGGATTGGTGTCGATTGATGTGTGTGTGTGTGTGTGTGTGAGGTGCTTATTGTGGTGTGGATTTATGGAAAGATTGCGAAAGATTCATGGATTAATGTTCAAGAAGAGCACAGGAGATAAAACTGTTTATCGCCCTCGTACATTCCAAATCTTCAGGCCCTAGCACTATTGGTATTTCAATTAATACTAAGTATGGCTATAAAAGTGATGGCAGATGCTGATCCATACCATGATTATAACATGACTTGGGAAGGCGATTGCTACTAGTATGAAGGCATTAGATTGGTCACATACATATATAAACAATAATTCTGAGTAGCATGCTTATAACTACATAACAGTCGAGACAATGAATAATTTACATATTCTGACATCATATAATACTTATACTTCAAGTGAGGAGACTGGAAATATAGTAACTGAATGAGAGTTTTTTGGAATGTTTCCAGAATACTCTAAGTATAATTTCAGTACAAATAAAAATATAATTTGTAAATAAACAAACAATTTTTTGAATCGGATAATAAGGCAGATTTTTGATTTGACATACCCTATACCTATTAAACCAACATGGCCGCCAATGTTCTTCCCTCGAAAAGCTAACCTCACAAACCCTGGTGAGGACAGTCGTATAATGGACATGGAACTGTGGGAACATCCAGAAATGTAATTTTCTTTTAATAAATTGTAAATATTATTTTATAAATTTTTAAAATTCTTGGTATTATTTATAAAAAATTTAAGTTTTTATAATTTTTTTGAATTTTTGGGTGCAAGGTTACGGGCATGAGTTCAAAGTCAAGGTAATGGGTCAAGGTCATCTGGATCCAAGATGGACACTGATCGATCTGGCTAGGGCCGATCGTGTCGGGAGCTTAGTCTATCCTCCTGTCATCGAACCCCGGACCTCTTGCATGTACATTTTAAATTATTTATTTATATTTTTCTATTTTCTAATTTTTAATAATAATTTTTTATTTTTGTGATTTTTCTTGATTATCTATGTTTGGGCGCAGGGAAGGGAGTTAGGTGAGTGAGGTGGAATGTGTGTGAGGATAACATGATTTGTTCGTCGATTTTTAGAATCAATTTTTTTCGATCATTCTCGAATTTTTGTGACTGGGTGGATTTTGGTGAGGGGGTGGGTGGTTGTTTAGGGTGATGGGGGTGAGTCTGAGGTTGACATTATATGCTCCTTGATTTGAAAATGTTTTCGATTTATTTTTATTTTACAAGAATTGCCAGAAGGTGTGGGGTGGAGATGTAGTGAGTGGATGGTGAAGGTGGGGTGAGCAACGGAAGGGTGTCTAATGTTATATGTTACTCAATTTTGAAGATTGTTTTTAATTTTTGTTGATTGTTCTTGATTGGTCATTGGGAAGGGGGTGATGTTAGCTTGGCTAGGGTGTGGTGAGAGGGAGGTGTTCTACAAGTACTAAACAAGCCCCCCTAATCTTTCATATTGCTCTAAAATTGGCTTTCAGTGCTTCCAGTCAGTCATATTGAGGAGCATGCACTTTTTCACAATTTTTTGTAAAACGGGAAACTTTTCAAGTGAGATTCTAGGAATGTTTGGTAAAATAATAAATTTTCGAAGTGATTTTTGGGTAAAACGAAAATTTTGAGTGAAAAACTGGAAATTCCGAGATGATGGCGACGCCTCGCTGCCTCAGTCTTTGTCCTGGAATCGGCTTTACCTCTCTACTTACATTACTTTCTCAATATAGCGCTACATCTAACAACTATTTACCTTAGTTCACTGCCAACTAACTGGGAGCTTAAATTCCAGTGTCGTATGCAGTTATGGACAGTGAATATTTTTCAAATGTTGATTTCAAAGGTTCTACGTCTATACTTGGCGTATTAAACTGCTAGCGCTCTGTGGCTGCTTCATGTATTAAAGGTAGTAAATAAAGCTGGTATTACAGTGGATAAATTAAATGCCAACATAATGTTTTTTGACGTGTACAGAAGAACTGAAAAAGTGTTATCTCATGTATTCGTTTCCAACTGAACTTAGCAGATCGTATGCGGTAGTGAGATTTCCGTTAAGCGTTAAGAGAAATAATTGCATTTTATATCTTTAGTAAACGTTTTACGGCAGTGATCATTCAGAACAGAGCAGTCGGTATTGTTGGCAGGGAACTATTATTTAAACTAATAAAGGAATCGAAAATATTTAACTGTGCGTGTACGCGCATGATTATCATTATATGTGTGTGAACTAATTCCTCAAACATAAGATTCTATGCTAGGAAATGTCTGCTTTGATAAAATGATCCTATATTTGATTGTGTGTTGTACGAGGTCTAGTTATCAACCAAAAGTAAAGAGGACAGGCTTGAGGCGAATTTTCATTGGGTGTGCTTAAGAATTACCATGTGAATTGCAAATCGTAAATCCAAAAGACGTAATTTTGTGTACGAGAACTACGATTACTGCATAATTGTTAATTCACTATTTGTCAATATTGTAAACGCGCCTTAAGGGGCCCGCCTAGTAACGAATGTGAACGCCTCCAGGTCGAGTCGAGCTGCAAAGAAGCCTCGCATGAGCTCTGCTTCCTCAGGAGTTCAAGTGGCGACATGTAGTATCAATACAGCAATCAGTTCAAAGAAGAGAAAGCGTCGTTGCTATCTTTTCAAACACAGTTTTACCGAAGAATATATATCGTTGACAGAGAGCTACTTACAACGATTTTCGCTGATATTGGCGCCATTTCAACGGCCACAGTTACGTTTCCATAACCGCATTTATAAATTGCCGACAAAAAAACGACTTTCATAAATGTCCTGTAAAAATATTTACATTGCAATATATAATTTCTATTTTTTTTTTTTTCAAATTTAGGCTTAAGAAAGGTGCTTACGCTGAGACCCTTATATTAAAGTGAGGGAGGCTGTTGAAGGGTTGTTGTTGTTGAGAGACTTGAGCGACTCTTAACAACGAGGTCTTGAGCGCCGATGAGGTTGTAACGAGGTGAGAACGGAGTAGCGTTGGAATGCAAGGGAAACTTAGGGTGTGACCCGGCCGGGGATTGAACCCGGCTCGCCATGGTGGGAGGCGAGCAGTCTAACCGCTCGGCCAGCGTGTGGAGGCGTGAGGCGGCGTACCTTCGTCTGGCGCGGCGTCCTCCCAGAGAGACGGCAGTGCGGGGCACACCGTCCCCGGGGGCAGGCTGGATGGCTCCTCGGGCTGCTGCCAGAACGACAGAGGCAACGCCCTC
>NQII01002227.1:43248-88362 GCA_002778355.1 Clitarchus hookeri
CCCTGCACACACACACACACACACTCGCCTCACTGCAGACCACGCTGCTCTTGTTGTTGACAAGTGAGCCTGGCAATATGTTGGCAGTGGAATACACAGCATGCGTGCGTAGGTTGGTAGGGTCTGAGGGCGCCGCCTGCTTGGAACGCAGGGAAGTGCGGGAGCGATAAGGGCGACACTCACATGCGCGCCTTGTGCCCAATCACTCCTACGCGCAAGGCGCTCAACTACCGAGCAGTGTTTCTGTCGTTCTGCGTCTACCTACAACACTTAAGCGGTGACCCTATCATTTTATCGGCGGAAAGTCTGTAGCAAAGTTCAGGTACCTCTAATAGTTCCGCATGTTTCCGATCAGTACATTGTGAGATACAGCAGTGTGAAAAGCAGATTTTAGCTCGGGAATAGCATTTACACTGAATAGCCAAAAAAAAACTGATATAGGCGTGCGTATGCAAATAACAGAGGTGTGGAACCAATCAGAGTAACGCGATGCGGTCGGCAGCTAGATCGGTTACTGCTGCTACGATNTATGCAAATATCAGAGGTATGGAACCAATCAGAGTAACGCGATGCGGTCGGCAGCTAGATCGGTTACTGCTGCTACGATGGCAGATTATCAAGATATAAGTGAGTTTGAACGTGGTGTTATAGTCGGCGCACGAGAGATGGGACACAGCATCTCCGAGGTAGCGATAAAATGTGGATTTTCGCGTACGAATATTTCACGAGTGTACCGTGAATATCGGGAATCAGGTAAAACATCAAATCTTCGACATCGCTGCTGTCGGAAAAATATCGTGAACGAACGGGACAAACGACGACTGACGAGAATCATTAAACGTGACAGACGTGCAACCCTTTCTCAAATTGGCGCAGATTTCAATGCCTCCTGCATACCTTCAGACATTAGGGGAGTCCATGCCACGTCGTCTTGCGGGTGAAGACGCACGAGCGCCCCCGGGAAGTGCTATAATCCGTCCACATGGAGTTTTTTTGGCTCTTCAGTGTATAATGTGCGTGATGTATCGAGAGTATTATGCTTACCTCGTCTGAAGTGTGTTTTGTTTTCGTCAAATGGTATAATCGGGACACGTGTAGTGGTTTCGTAAAGAAAGGCGGATTTCCAACACCTGCAATNTTGTTTTCGTCAAATGGTATAATCGGGACACGTGTAGTGGTTTCGTAAAGAAAGGCGGATTTCCAACACCTGCAACGCAGTTGAACACCACGAGGTACACCTGACTCAAGGCCGTAGAAGACATGTCTGGACACGAGCTTGACAAGTGGACCCACTTAGTTCATGAACCCGACCACAGAGCGCTGCTACCAAAGTTTCACNGTCTGGACACGAGCTTGACAAGTGGACCCACTTAGTTCATGAACCCGACCACAGAGCGCTGCTACCAAAGTTTCACATGGCAAGCACAGGGATGGGTATTACATTTTCTTAAAATGGGAAAATGACGTTCGTATCTGTATGGTGTTACCCCTATACCAGCAATGCTAACAGCACTAGTTTGGTACAGCGCTCTTGCGGTCACTTCATGAACTAAATGCGTCACTAAGAGCGTCAACTCGCTAACATTGTTGGATGGGCGGGTGTCCAGGCCTGTCTTCTACGGTCGTGACCTGACTGTACAACACGCAGAACTCGTCACAAAGTAGTACTCACACTACCAAAATTGGCAGAAAAATGCGATTTAGGTTGCATATTAAAGAAGACACTACATAAAAAACATTTTGTTAATGTTTACATATTTAAATATAAAAAGACAGTTAAAAGGAGTATATTTTAAAATTAAAATTGAAACATGTTTTCATCTTGTAGGGTTGTGCGTGAGCTCGTCTCGGGCAGCTCGATCAAATGTTGTCATCACTCGAGGAGTCTCGAGTTTGTATCGGGCCTGTTATGTTGAAAATATATATCTAACCCCTTAAGTCATACAAATTTAGATTTAGAAAGACTATAGAATTATAACTTGTTGCCTGGATATGGCGGGGATGGGTTGATTGTTTCTCCGAGATATAATAAAACTTAATTTGTTTCATGTGGCGCTATCTTACAAAATGAGACGCCCTGTACTGGCAAATTTAATTATTGTAACATGTACAGCCAGTATGCCAAGTTGAGTTTCAATTTGTTATACGGTTTCTTACATATGGCACACTAACCTAAAATTGTTATGTGACCGCCATTTTGAAAATAAGTGCCTGAACCAATAAAAATATACAATTTTACATGGCATACCATAGTGCTACTTGGCTGCCAAATTTAGTAGGAATCAGTCAATTGTTTCTCGATATACGACATAAAAACTTTACTCATACATGCAGTGCAGTCTTACAAAATATCGAACAAAAGAGGCAACTTATAGAAATATTATTGTTGGAAAAGACACTGTCAGCCTACAAAGTTGGGGCGAAATTGGTAACATGGTTTCATAGATATAGCACGATAAAATGAAATGTTTATAAGACCGCCATTTTGAAAATAATTATGNATTGGTAACATGGTTTCATAGATATAGCACGATAAAATGAAATGTTTATAAGACCGCCATTTTGAAAATAATTATGTGACTTATTTAAATATACCAATTTATATGGTCTGCAGTAGTATTACTTATGTACCAAATTTGGTTTTTCCAAAGATATGACATAATATTTTTGTTTTTAATGTTGTACTATCTAACAAAATGGCTGAAAATATATAAGAAAAACCTTTTATGATTGTAATGTGAACTGCGAGCATGCGAATTTAAGTTCAAAATTATTACATAGTTTCGTATGTATAGCATNTTTTATGATTGTAATGTGAACTGCGAGCATGCGAATTTAAGTTCAAAATTATTACATAGTTTCGTATGTATAGCATACTAAGCTAAAATGTTTGTATGATCGCCACTTTACAATTTAGTGTCCGTCACACTTAAAATAAATCAATTACAAGGTATGCTGTAGTAATACTTGTTTGCCAACTTTGGTAGTAATCAGTTCATTATTCCCCGAGATATGCTCAGAAATCTTTATTTGTTTCATGTGGTGGTTTCTTGTAAATGGCTGAGAAAAGAGGCTCTATAGGCACATTTAATGGTTGTTAATTGTACCGCCTACGTACAAAGTTAAATTCATATTGGTTACATGGTTTCGGTTTCATGAATATAGCATGCTATGCTAAAATGTCAGTTTCCCACCATTTTAAAAATAAATGTCTGGCCTATTTAAAACATAATATTCATGCCCTACCATAGTGCTATTCGGTTGCTAAATTTGGTATGCATCGGTGGATTTTCTCCCGAGAGACGACAAAACATTTCTTTCGTGTAACGCTACCTTACAAAATGACAAACAAAAGGGGTTTTGTGTAGACTTTAATTGTGTATAACATATTCTGCCAACATACAAAGTTAGGTTGAAATTAGTTACACCAGTTAGTAGATATAGCACACTAAACCAAAATTTTATATGATCACCATTTTTAATACAAGTGTCTGTCTTACGTAAAACATATCAAATTAAATGACCTGCCATAGTACTTCTCATCTGCCAAATTTGGAATTAATAGGTTGATTTGTTCCCTAGATATTACATAAGAACTTAATTTCTTCATGTGGCGCAATATTACAATATGATGGACAGAAGATGGCTATGTATTAGTATATGTGATGATCTGCAATAGTATTAAGTACATGGAAAATTTGGTAGCAATTATTTTAGTAGCTTCCAAAATATGATCTAAAATATTTATTTTTTCCAATTGGTCCAAATTTGTGGACCAATAACAATATACTTATTTAATTTCAATTCTTACATAAGGCATTGTCAGCATACGAAATTTGGTTTACATTTGTTAAATTGTTACCGAGATCTGACGTAGTGCCTAAAATATTAACATGGCCGACATTTTAAAAATTAAGCATACTGCGTGGTTGAAAACTATAAAAACCAGATTTCCTTGCTAAGTACTATATATGTATAGTGAGTTTCATGAAATTCAGTTTATGGGTTCAAAAGATTTTAGGGGAGGTACACTCACAGATTCATATACACATAGACAGGAAAGTGATCTCATGAGACTTTCATTTCTTCACAAACTAAGCTAAGAATTTAACATTTAAATCCTAAGAAAATATTTTTCCGTGTTACAAAGTGCATTGATTTCTTCTTTAAAATTCAACTTAAATAGATAGTGAGTGAAGAGATTTGGGNCTTCTTTAAAATTCAACTTAAATAGATAGTGAGTGAAGAGATTTGGGCGGCTCTTAACATCGAGATCTTGAGAGACGACGAGGTGAAGCGATGCGAGTATGGAGCAGCGCCGGAATTTATTCACGAGGAATCATATGTAATGGCAGCTGGAGGCGGACCGACCGAACCTGGAGTGGCTAAAAGCCATCTGAGGGCTGATTGGAGTCGGCAGACGNTTCACAAACTAAGCTAAGAATTTAACATTTAAATCCTAAGAAAATATTTTTCCGTGTTACAAAGTGCATTGATTTATTCTTTAAAATTCAACTTAAATAGATAGTGAGTGAAGAGATTTGGGCGGCTCTTAACATCGAGATCTTGAGAGACGACGAGGTGAAGCGATGCGAGTATGGAGCAGCGCCGGAACGAAGGGACGGGTAAACGGGATATCCCCGAGAAAACCCGCCGACTAGCAGCATCGTCCGGCACGATTCCCACATGCAAAAATCCGAGAGTGAACCGGCTGGGGATTGAACGCGGTTCGCCTTGGTGGGAGCCGAGCAGGCTAACCGCTCAGCCACCGTGGCCCCTATTCGACTAGAGATAGTGCACCACCCATCCACAGATGTATGTTTGAAGTTGGGCTGCGATCACGGGAGCTGTAAGGTAGACTTCCTGTCGTTCCTCGCCATTCTGCGGCTCACCTCTGGTGGTGTCATGGGACGAGCACAAGCAGATGACGAGAAACAAACATCTGTATTGAGAGATGAAAATGTGCTCTGCACCGAGAAAAAAAAAATTTGTAGGAACTAAATTTCTGTGCCCGAACCCCGTCTAAACTGTTAATATACAAACAGCAATCAGAGTGGGTTTAGAAATCTTGTAAATATTGTTAACGTAGATTGTAAGTTCAACAGAACGGTTTGTTGTGGTCTTGAGTGTGATTATACCAGCAGCTACGAGTGTAGTTCCTACATCAGAACAACTTCAGCAAAACTTGGATATTCCCGCTACAAAGAGAATTGTAATAAACATAACATTTCTGATGCAGGTGCAAAAGTTTGTTTGCTGCAACCCTGAAGCCTGGTTACAGAACCTTTCTCTTGTCACTTCCCTGCTGGTTTTTCCAGTGTACTTCAGCGGGCTCGACCAGGTGGGCAGTGTGTACAGTAACAACGACACGCGCGACAAGCATCTGGGATCATGGCTGTGATGTGGGCATAGAAGTGTTGTAGACTACCTTAGGTCACACATCGTTCGAAGAGCTCTAGATATTCAAAGCATCCGAAATAGGAGTTCAGGTATCGCCAAAGAAGACTTTGACTGGCTTTACAATGTGTTTCTGAATTTCACTTTAACTATCAACTAAAATTATTATTTCGTAGAACAAACGATTCAGTCTGCTAGACCCGTCTTTATTTTGAGGAGTACAACAGATCTAGAAGAGAAGGATGTTTGACTAGTTTGTTGGTATAACGAAATTGTGGAATGGCACAATGATTGGGTTCAAATAGAGCACTTTCGTGAAAATAACTAAATGTATTTGTGGGGCACATAGAGCTTTTAATGCCCATTCGCCGGTGATTTTTGCACAGAGAAGATCGAATAGTGCATCCATAACATCTTTGGACCCACTCTGCTGTCATTCGTGCAACAAAAGGAAGAGGGCGTACTATGCCAGCAGGATGGTACATGCCTTCGTACCACTCACGCTCTCAGGATGTTAACATCCAGCACGATCAGTCACTGAGCTGTACCTCGTCTGAACTGGCATTCGATACCAACAACGTCAGCCCTCGCACAACTGTGTCACATTGATGTGTCACAAAATCATGACAAGGCCTTACAACAAAGAAAAGGTTTTGAGCAGTTGAACGCCCTTCAACTGTCATGGCGTGTGCTGAGAGTGAGATCAAGGACAGCTGACGAGTGTTGTTGGGCGGAGTTATGCCATTTGACATGATGAGATCAATACCGTCGCGGCCTGTCAACGGGGTGGTTTGTTTCACGATGAGGCAGGAGTTGCGAGGCTAGTTGTCGGGAAGGAGCCGTCGGGAGTTAGCTAGGCTTAGATCCGTGCGTCTCTTCCGCGTCGCTGTTGTAAGTCCTGCAGGTAGCCGGCGGGCCTACCTGGTGGTCCGGAGTGCTTCTGGATGTTGACCACATCCGAGGTCACTGCACGCTGTTTTGCTGACCTCAGCAGCAGTGCGTGGCATGCAAGGATCTTTGGCTTCAGGTCAGGGGAGTTCAGCCCGGGCGGGCGTGAGTGAACGATGTAGCCGCGAAGTGCCAGTAGTGAGTTCGCCTTTGGCCTCCACCTAGAGTTGTTGACGTCGTGTTTTTTGTTTTGATTGTAGAGTAGGGCAACCAGCCGTAGTGTTTATGCTGTGTGTGAGTGTTTTATTCACGAGGAATCATATGCAATGGCAGCTGGAGGCGGACCGACCGAACCTGGAGTGGCTAAAAGCCATCTGAGGGCTGATTGGAGTCGGCAGACGNAATGGCAGCTGGAGGCGGACCGACCGAACCTGGAGTGGCTAAAAGCCATCTGAGGGCTGATTGGAGTCGGCAGACGCAGGACGTTGATAAAGCCTTAGGTGCAGTTGCCATTTTAAGTTATTTCTCAATTGAAAGTTTAATGTATTCAGTTTGTGCTGCAACCGCAGGTGATTTATCTGTATACAGACAGGAGGCCCGTCTAGACTCTCAAGGGAAAGCCTCCGCCTCCTCCCCCTGCTAATCATTTTGTTAAACATTGATTAAAATTTCTGTAGAATCTTAAATGCTGCGGGTTAGCCGTTCACTTATGTTGATGCATAGTCAATTAGTAGGCTAGCTTGTTAAATTAATGTTTGTTTTAGTTTTTTATAAAGTATGACAGTAAATTATTTTATAAATAGGGTAACCCTGTGGGTAATGGAATGNATGTTTGTTTTAGTTTTTTATAAAGTATGACAGTAAATTATTTTATAAATAGGGTAACCCTGTGGGTAATGGAATGACCCGTGTTTGTCTCTCGCATGAACGCTGTCTTAAGCCAAAAGTTAAGGTGTTAATTTGAAATGGAAGATTAATTGATGAGTTAGAATTAGGCGAGTGTCTAGCTATATCCCCTTGTGAATGATGCTTGAGCAGTTGAGGTGCATACAAGCATACCTCTATCATAACGTGGTGTGGGCTCTGTTTGGTATTTGGGATNGATGCTTGAGCAGTTGAGGTGCATACAAGCATACCTCTATCATAACGTGGTGTGGGCTCTGTTTGGTATTTGGGATGGACAGGAGATGAGGGACTCACACCAGCGCACGTTACAATATCTTCGCTTTGCTTTCTTACTGACAACTGAGTGCCTTATGCATATGTTTAAAGGCATAAAGAGGAATTTGCAGTAGGACAGTCACAAAGAAGACTGATGTAGTTTTCAGGTTGTTTTGTGTGCACATAACCACAATACGTACACTNGCAGTAGGACAGTCACAAAGAAGACTGATGTAGTTTTCAGGTTGTTTTGTGTGCACATAACCACAATACGTACACTTTATGGGTATGTATATACGTATTGATACGCACAGTACAAACATAAAAATTATACCGGCTGAACATACTTCCAATGACAAACCTCGGCAGGGTGTCCCTCATACAAAAAGCAGTAGGAGAGACGTACTACACAGGGTGTGACAACNCAGTAGGACAGTCACAAAGAAGACTGATGTAGTTTTCAGGTTGTTTTGTGTGCACATAACCACAATACGTACACTATATGGGTATGTATATACGTATTGATACGCACAGTACAAACATAAAAATTATACCGGCTGAACATACGTCCAATGACAAACCTCGGCAGGGTGTCCCTCATACAAAAAGCAGTAGGAGAGACGTACTACACAGGGTGTGACAACNTCCAATGACAAACCTCGGCAGGGTGTCCCTCATACAAAAAGCAGTAGGAGAGACGTACTACACAGGGTGTGACAACAGGTGAAGCAGGTGTGTACTGCTACAAGCAGCCACACACTATACATAGTAAACTCACTGACGTCATACTGTAGTTCAGCGACGTGGTACAGATAACACGACATGCACCTCAGGCGGTGCAGTAACAATCGCTTCTGTGGTTCTTCTCTGAAGAATTATCAATAAATCATTCCTACTTGGGGGTCGTGGTGGTGTGGCGGTCAGACTACTCGCATCCCACCAAGGCGAGGGTTTTCGCTTTTTGCTTTGATACGAAAATAGCACGACCTTTATGCCAGTTCGATTCAAGACACCTCGTGAATTGTGGAGGTTAATTTAGAGCCTTTTGATATCTTCTAACTGCACTTGTTAGCCTACTTTCCGAAGGCTAATGAGATCACTTTCCTATCTGTGTATCTGTGTGTGTGTATTTGTACATGTGTGAGTCCCCTCTTCCCCTCCAACAACCTTTTCAATTTTTGAATGCGTGAACAGAATTTCACCAAACTAAAGGACACCTGACTTATAGTTTTCGACCATGCCGTGCACTTACTTTCAAAATGGCCGCAATTTTAATGTTTAGGTCGTTATGTCATATTTCGAGCATTCAACCGATTTAAACCACAGTTTGTATGCGGGCAAAGCATTATGTGTCCATTAAATTTTTTGTGGATTTTGTCCTTAATCCGCCATTTTGGAAGATAGCACAAAATGAAAAATTATAATTTGACATTACATCTCGAAAACTATTAAACAATTCCCACCAAATTTGGCATGTAGGTGAAATTATGACAGGCTAGATTAACGTAAGTAATTGACCTTGATTAGGTTCTTATCTTCAAAATGGTAGACACACAAATATTATATGTTTATTTGGTGTATCTACTATGCAATTTAAACAATTTCGACCAAATTTAGTTTGCTGAAAGCATCTATTGCAAGCATTATATACGCCAAAACAAAGCCACTTTTGTTACCTATTTTGTAAGATAGCACGACATGAATAATTAAAGTTTTTAAGTAGTACTGTGGCATATGATGTTAAATTATATATTTCAGGTATGTCAGAAACTTATTTTCAAAATTGTGGCAATGTAGTCATTTAGCTTAGTTAACCAATTATAACTTATCTTTGTATGCTGGCAGTATATATTACAACTATCAACTGTGTATAAAGGCAAGTACCGAGACTTTGTCATGGTTACCTGTAAGGCCGCATAGTGGCGCCACGAGCATAGGACAACTCTAACAGAGCTACTCTATGAAACCAGCATCGAAAACTAGGAGAATTTTTTGTAACAGCTTTGCTCCTTCTGTATTACTATTATGGTTTTTAGTTAATTGTTAATAGAATACTTTTGAAATCAACATTTGAAAATTTTCACTGCCCCTACCTGCACATATTTGAACAGGCACAATGTTCGGCATGAGCTCAGTAAAGTTGGTAATGTTGGAAGGTTAGGAGGTCAGTCTAAACATTGAATTGAATGTCTTAGGTAAATATTTGTGAATTCTAAAATTATACTTTTTGTTTATGTTTGCTTAATGCATTCAGTGTAAGAATGATCACATTTGTAAAATATTTACTTGGGCAATAATTGAACAGTTTCGCTTTACTGACGCGGATTAAAGTGACCAGGCCGATGGCAACGGTGGTTTTACATATATTGGGATGATACACAATGTGCATACGAAGTAGATGTTTAGCAGGGTTTTCAGAAGTGCTAAGATTAGAGTGAACAACTTATAGCTATGAAAGTGAGCGACCTGCTCACCCCTGCGTGCCCTCGAACTGCGCTCCTGCCGCCGCCCGCCGCCCCCACGCCGCCTCCTGCAGGCCGCCTCACGCAGCGCCGTCTGTCCTGGGCAAGCGCACATCACTCACTGCCGGCCGTGCCACAGCAACTCCCCGCGACGCCTCGGTCGCACTCGGCCACGCTCGGTAATACTCGGCAACACTCGGCCACGCTCGGTTATACTCGGCAACACTCTGCAACACATTTTTTTAATTGCGAAGTTTAAATTTGTGGAAACTGACATAAAGTATTTGGTTTAATTTATATTTGTTTAATGCATACGAGGGTAAGCATAAACACAATAGTAACACACATATGCTACGTTTTCTGTGTCCCGGTAGTTAAACTTGGTTGACACAATACTAAAGCCATAAAATCTATAGCAATTTTAAGTTTATTTAAAGTTAGCAGATACAGTTATGGCTTTTCAAATAGCTCAACTAAAATGTTGCTGGAATATTTAGCAGTGATACTGGTAACAAATGCGCCATTAAAAGTGAAAATCTTTAATTAGTGGAAACATGTCAGTTTATTTTTAACGTCCATTTCTAATGCCCATTACTATAAGTAATGGCGTAATTTTAATGTGTTTGTGTTTGAAATAATTGACTGTCGCTCGATGAATGCGTGAATACTGAACCGTTGGTTTATGAAAATGTTAGAGGGGAGAAACTATGAAGGATAAAAGGCCCATGTATAGTACAGCGAAGTTAATTCTGAGCTCACTGCTTTAAGTTTGCATTAACATTATGTTCGGGAATAACTCGCGCAGCAGTAAATTCACAATTATGAATTTAAAGCCACGTAAAGATAATGTTTCAATGGGAGAAGATGACCCAACTTCAGATTTTAAAACACAGAATAGCGATTCCAGTGTTTAAAGACAATTGTTAATGTTTTAGTTTGTTTTGAGTCGAATGTTTATTTATTTTGAACTCAGGTTTAGCTAGAAGTATAATTCAGGACATCGCCTCCAACTTTCATTCGTTTATTTTGGTTTGTTTACTTTTAACATATTTTTTTACAGTTGTATTTCTTTAATTTATTTTGCTATGTGAACTGAGCTCAATTATCTCTGGAGGTGTTAATTATATTGGTCATCGTTTTCTCTTTGCACTTTGCCTGGTTTAATAAAGCAGTTTCGCCACGAAGGAAAGCATTANGGTTTGTTTACTTTTAACATATTTTTTTACAGTTGTATTTCTTTAATTTATTTTGCTATGTGAACTGAGCTCAATTATCTCTGGAGGTGTTAATTATATTGGTCATCGTTTTCTCTTTGCACTTTGCCTGGTTTAATAAAGCAGTTTCGCCACGAAGGAAAGCATTAAATTACAGAACTGATAAGATAGCGACGTTTCAGGAAGTGATGTTTATCTTGGAATTCCCCGTTTTTAATCAGCGTCCGCGCGTGAACCCTTCTGACTAANATGAATGCGTGAATACTGAACCGTTGGTTTATGAAAATGTTAGAGGGGAGAAACTATGAAGGATAAAAGGCCCATCTATAGTACAGCGAAGTTAATTCTGAGCTCACTGCTTTAAGTTTGCATTAACATTATGTTCGGGAATAACTCGCGCAGCAGTAAATTCACAATTATGAACTTAAAGCTACGTAAAGATAATGTTTCAATGGGAGAAGATGACCCAACTTCAGATTTTAAAACACAGAATAGCGATTCCAGTGTTTAAAGACAATTGTTAATGTTTTAGTTTGTTTTGAGTCGAATGTTTATTTATTTTGAACTCAGGTTTAGCTAGAAGTATAATTCAGGACATCGCCTCCAACTTTCATTCGTTTATTTTGGTTTGTTTACTTTTAACATATTTTTTTACAGTTGTATTTCTTTAATTTATTTTGCTATGTGAACTGAGCTCAATTATCTCTGGAGGTGTTAATTATATTGGTCATCGTTTTCTCTTTGCACTTTGCCTGGTTTAATAAAGCAGTTTCGCCACGAAGGAAAGCATTTAATTACAGAACTGATAAGATAGGGACGTTTCAGGAAGTGATGTTTATCTTGGAATTCCCCGTTTTTAATCAGCGTCCGCGCGTGAACCCTTCTGACTAANGACGTTTCAGGAAGTGATGTTTATCTTGGAATTCCCCGTTTTTAATCAGCGTCCGCGCGTGAACCCTTCTGACTAAGGACTCTCTCTCCATAGACGCCATGGAAAGCGGTAGATCGTAACTTAAGTGCTGCAAGGTTTCTTTGAAATGTTGCTTGCATGTATCGTAATGCTAGGAGAGGTGTTAGAGAGGCTCCTAGTGTAATTAAATATGCGGGCCATGTTAAGAAGAGGCCCAAAACGCATTACCGTTGTTTAAGTGCGTCAAACCACGAGAGCTGCCTCCNGTACCATAAGGGTGCCGCTTACATTGGGTATGGTTCAGCATTTTTGAAAGAACAGTTATGTATGTTCGCTGCCATATTTCTGAACTTTGGAATTAAACGTTTTAATTGATATCTTTAAGAGAGTGCATTTGTAATTTTAAATTATTTTTGCTGATTTTAACGAAGGGCGTAAAATTTGTGTCGAACATTTACCAGAAGCCAGCAGGTAGGATCTCTAGCTTAATAGCCGTGCATTATCATGAACATGGAATCAAGCTTAATTTTCGCATAATCAATGACCCAGTAAAACTTTATTTTCTCGTGCAAATTACCAATTTTGCTTCCTAAATTTTGAGAGGTGATTTAGCTTTCAGATCTTTCGAAAGATTAATTTTATATTTGAACAACAGAAATTTTTGTAATATATTGGATTAATATTTCTGAATATTTCTGTNTTCGAAAGATTAATTTTATATTTGAACAACAGAAATTTTTGTAATATATTGGATTAATATTTCTGAATATTTCTGTACTAAATAGTTTTCACGTTATCCTTGAATTCACCAATTCTGACACGTATTTTTATTTTGGTAATAAAACTACAATTACTCACACTGCATATGAATGGCTTTGTTTGTGTGGTGTTGAAAGCAGTTGTAGTATTTTATTTCTCAAGGGTTTATCATGTTTGAGAGTTTTATTTTCATACAAATGGTATGAAAATGGTGTGCCTTACCTGTGTTTTCATGCAATAGTGGCATGTGCACTCACGTAATTTCAAAGTCTTTATGGTCGATGCTAAGGATTCAAAAACTTCATATTAAGTTCTTACCTGACTTGTTTATGAAGAATCAGTCATTCTTAGTTTGCTCTTGTAAGGAATCGGCATTTTCCCGTGCTCAGAATATCTGTAAGGGAAGTTGATTCACGTGGCGTCATTATCGCACAGTGAGACGCCATGAGCAAAGAGGAAGGAAGAGACGTGGCAGGAATTCTGCTATGCATCACTTGCACGTCCGACACATTTCTACACAATTATTCATTTAAAATTCTCTTTTCCTTTCACACTACAAATTGTATTATTTGTGAGTTCACACAACATACAAGTTCAACAAAGAAGAGCCCTTTGTGAAATATCTCATTGAAACAGTTTCTTTTATTTTTGTTATTCTGTATTTCTTTGTTTTCCTACCAACTTCCATGTAGACACCATAGTGTTTTAACAGTATACTGCAGTTTAATTTTGTATGTGCATGTTTGAATGGTAAACAAATTTATGAGTACAAACAGGCGTCTGTCTAAATAAGAGATAGGTTTATTATTGGAACATAGATGCAAATGTCTCAAATTGTGTTGTAATAATGTATTTGTACGTTTGCCATTTGTTTGTATATGCTAACAATCGTTTTTGTATACTAGCATTTTCCAGATCCTAGATACAGCATTTTTGATACCACTGAAATATGACTTATCAAAAACGAGCCATTGTTAACTCCAATTGTTGCAAACTTAACATAACAGCCCCCTTGTAAGCAATGTGAATTGTTCTTAATAAATTGAACTGTTACCCGCCAACCAGCAACATGCCACCGTAAAACACGTGATGGTTAAAATTGGAATTACCTATTCAAAACTACTTTATTCCCAACCCTCTCGTTAAAACCTGTACTAACAATTCAACACTGGAACTCACTAAGAGATGTTAGGGAGAACTAAAGTTGATAGAGATAACTTTTATGTTTAAATTCATTATAGTTTCAACTAGTTAAAACTAGTTCTGGCCAAAATAAACCAGTTATTTTTTTTGCACGTTTGTTAGATTAAATTACGTTAGGATAGCGTGAGTTATGTTAGCTTAGGTTTGGTTATGTCAGGATACGCTAGGTTAGGTTGAGGTAGGTTATGATAAGCTAAACTTTTTAAATTTCACTGTAATTTCATCTGTGGTCATTTTTCGCCATAACGTAACGTATAGTCATACGTTACGTTACGGTGAATAAGGAAGTAGAATTAATAACACTTTAAACTAGTAGTATTGGAATTAATCAGACAGAATGTTAGTGGAAACTATAACTATCTAACCAAGATGGTGAATTCCAGTATTGGTTGGTTAACACTAGTTTTAAAGAAAAGGCTTTGATAAAAGTGGTTTTGACTAGAGAATCCTGGTTTTACCTGATTTCGAGTGTTTACAGTAGCTTACACCCAGGGTGCAAAGAAAACTTTTTGTTAAGGAGGAAAACGCGTTCAGTGAGCTTAACTCTCATGAAGTATTGACATAAATGCATACGACTGAACGCTACAATAATTTGCACGTCATTTTTAATATTCCAGTGTATAATTATCCGTATGCGATACCTAACTTAATAACACACTATAATATGCTTGGTTCAAATTCAAATACACAACAATACAGATCCAACAAATACTTACTTTAGCAATACCGATAACGATAAGCAATGCTGATGCATGAGCAATCACTATCATTGTGTATTGTATTATGATTTATTACGACGTAAAATACCAAATATAACACAAATAATTAACTACTTTGAAAACAAATAACATTAAAAACGGAAATTCCAGGATTTTAACACAGTATGAATGTATGTTTTTAAGCAGGATATGAACTATATGAAAGAAAAAAGTGTTATTAGTAACGAAAGGAATTTCCATTGAATGAAATTTAAATATACTTTTTACACATTTTATGTCCCGGAACTGTTTATATTTATCAAAGGGACAGAACAAAATTAATAAAGTAAACAATATTTAATACTGTGAAGCGTTAATTAATAATTGTCCATGTTTCGAAAAGGAAAACTTGGAAAACTACCCTCCCCTGGAAAGGAAACGCTATTTTCTTTACAATGGCGATGCGAACACTTTTGTCTGGGAAGAAAATCCCCCCACCCCCCTTTTTTTTTCTCTGCCCATAGCATCCACACCTTAATATTGCACACCGTGTATGCAACTAACGAAAAAAAAACTAATATTTTCATTTCTTATTCAGATTTCATTTTCGTAACGAAGATTTGTGAAAGCGTTAAAAAAAATAGCGCGTATGATATATATATATATATATATATATATATATACAGCCAGTAGGAATATACACGTTTTTGGAAGCCAGCAAAGAAAATGCAAGGAAGAGTGTAAGTTTGTAAGGAAATGTTAGGCCAGGGTTTTTTTTTTTTATGTTACGTGATGTTTGTGTATTTAATTTCGGATCAAGATACTACGCTTTGTTTGCATCAGATAGAGTAACAGCCCGGGAGCAGAACGTCGCAGGGATTCAGAACATTCGGTTGATATAGTTAACAGCAACACCTGGATCATTACGAGCACGACGGAACAAACGCATTTCCAAAAGTCCACTACCAGGATTACTTGTCGTACCAAATATGTACAGTGGAGAAAGCAAAACATAACTTTCTTGACACTGTGAAACAACAAACACGCCATCTTCTTCAGCAACATCACAACACGGAGCTTGGTACTCATGAGCGCTGTTTATTTTTCTCGTCTTGTTTGCTCGAGTTTTGTTTTGCTACGTCGACGCACGCCCTTTTCCGGACGCGGGAAATAATCGATAGCTCGCGCGGTCGTTTCGTGACGGCCTTTGGCAAGTGGCCTTGGCGCAGGGATCGATAGTGGTCGACGTGTGACCCAGTCATCGATAGCTGTAAATGAGCTGCTGCCATTTGATCGCAACTTGTCAAGCACGTACGCCGATGTGTGTCTTAGGCTTTGGTAACTCCGGACACACCTATATCTTTGGATATATATCTGAGCACGGATATAGCATAACTCCTTCCTTTTCCATAAAACGACTATATCCTATATCCAAGTAACTCCGCTCCTATAACGTCAGTACATTCCTAACCTACGTACGACTAAATATTCCGGACGAATTTAATTTTCCTAAAGTTTTCTTAAGTTTTCTATCATACCATCCCAGCTTTTACAGTCTTACTGCCACTTACGTAAATATTTACGTGCGAAATACGTACTCTCGCCTTTACTTTAGCGCTGCCGGTAAAAGGTTATCAATTTATGCTTATTATTTGGCACTTACTACAAAATTGATGTACCCACTTGAGGTTTAAAGTTCAAATATGGTTACACGACACGTCAATCGTCATGATTATCATAATACAGGGATCGAGATCTCTGTACCTACTGTATTCTGTCATTTCTTTTCTCTAGTTCCACGGATTTATTTGAAAGTTGGAGTTACCTGTTTCCGTGATATCATATTAGATACACATTCCTTTTACTCACTCGCTCCTTGGGATGAGTCACATCCCCTGATATAATAAACGGATATACCAATAGGATATACACTGAAGAACCAAAAAAACTGGCACACCTGCCTAATATCGCGTAGTACCCCCCGAGCACCCAGAAGTGCCGCAAGACGACGTGGCGTGGACTCGACTAATGTCTGAAGGTATGCAGGAGGCAATTCGCACCATGAATCCTGCAGGGCAGTCCACAAATTCAACCTGCGCCAATTTGGAAAGGGTTGCACGTCTGTCACCTTCTAATGATTCTCGTCAGTCGTCGTTTGTCCCGTTCTTTCACGATCTTTTTCCGGCCGCAGCGATGTCGAAGATGTGATGTTTTACCGGATTCCCGATATTCACGGTACACTCGTGAAATGGTCGTACGCGAACATCCAAATGTTATCGCTACCTCGGAGATGCTATGTCCCATCTTTCTTGCGCCGACTATAATACCACGTTCAAACTCACTTAAATCTTGATAACCTGCCATTGTAGCAGCAGTAACCGATCTAGCTGCCGACCGCATCGCGTTACTCTGATTGGTTCCATACCTCTGTTATTTGCATACGCACGCCTATACCAGTTTTTTTGGCTCTTCAGTGTATATCACACCTTGGAATGATATATTACGTATCCAATATTTTACTGGAGTTAGTCAGCCCAAGCCTAGTGCGTGTGTCAGTTGCGTGAGTGCGTTGAGAACCCCCGCCGCTACACGACACGCCTCACGGGGGAATTACTGCCCACGTGACCTGCCACTGATTTCTTGAATAATACATGCGCACTGAAGTATAGAATAGTTCAATATATGTATCGATAATGGAATACGTGAACATAATAGTTAATTAATTCTAGTATTATACAAATGTAGTTTAGAAAAGAGCTCCCTGGTATGAGTAAACTGTAAAGTAGTTATGGAAGCATAAAACAAAATTGCAGTTTCTTGAAAATAATTTAGTAAAATTTCGTACCGCAAGGAAATGAATAAAATATTGTAGAAATATATGGAGTGGGGGCTTGAACCCCTCACTTTAAGTTTGATTTTACACTGGATAAAATGATATTATTCTTAAAACATTTTTTAATAGTGCAGTCTTAATACATATGCCCTACAGCATAGTTAGTAGAGTAAAAATAACATTAAAATATGTTTAGATAGCTTGTCCACTAAGTACCGGCATTTACACGTAGCATTAAGACTTAGTGATTCCTGGTAAGCATATGTTCTGATCGTAGGGAACAGTCTCTCACTTCTAAAGTAGCGCCCTCCTAAATGGCTGTCTAGAATACGACAACGACTAGTTTGTGGTCCATTACTTGTTTTGAAATCTTGGTTTTAAACATAACGAACTAATCAGCGTGGTCACTGACATGTGAATAACCACAGGCTGTGTCCGCTCTCACTGCGCGGCGTTGTTTGTGTACGTGTGAATAACCACGGGCTGTGTCCGCTCTCACTGCGGGACGTTGTTTGTGTACATGTCAACAACCACAGGCTGTGTCCGCTCTCACTGCACGGCGTTGTTTGTGTACGTGTGAATAACCATGGGCTGTGTCCGCTCTCACTGCGCGGCGTTGTTTGTGTACGTGTCAATAACCACAGGCTGTGTCCGCTCTCCCTGCGCGACGTTGTTTGTGTACGTGTGAATAACCATGGGCTGTGTCCGCTCTCACTGCGCGGCGTTGTTTGTGTACGTGTGAATAACCACGGGCTGTGTCCGCTCTCACTGCGGGACGTTGTTTGTGTACATGTCAACAACCACAGGCTGTGTCCGCTCTCACTGCACGGCGTTGTTTGTGTACGTGTGAATAACCATGGGCTGTGTCCGCTCTCACTGCGCGGCGTTGTTTGTGTACGTGTGAATAACCACAGGCTGTGTCCGCTCTCACTGCGCGGCGTTGTTTGTGTACGTGTGAATAACCACGGGCTGTGTCCGCTCTCACTGCGGGACGTTGTTTGTGTACATGTCAACAACCACAGGCTGTGTCCGCTCTCACTGCACGGCGTTGTTTGTGTACGTGTGAATAACCATGGGCTGTGTCCGCTCTCACTGCGCGGCGTTGTTTGTGTACATTTCAATAACCACAGGCTGTGTCCGCTCTCCCTGCGCGACGTTGTTTATGTGCGTGTGAATAACCACAGGCTGTGTCCGCTCTCACTGCGCGGCGTTGTTTGTGTACGTGTCAATAACCACGGGCTGTGTCCGCTCTAACTGCGCGGCGTTGTTTGTGTACGTGTGAATAACCACAGCCTGCGGAGATCATGGGGTCAATAAGTATACCAACATGGTATGGCGAAGGCAGTAGATGNCGTGTGAATAACCACAGCCTGCGGAGATCATGGGGTCAATAAGTATACCAACATGGTATGGCGAAGGCAGTAGATGGCAGAAGGCGAAAACACGCTATTCAAAGCCAACCTGAGCAGACATATCTCAGTACTAACATGCGCGGAGAGAGGCGGGACAAGAGAGCTTAATGCAAAGAAGGTAAAGGAGCCAAGTGCGGACACTAGCCAACGATGACCAGCTTCATAGACGGCGCCACTAGAAAGTAGCGCCAGCCGCGCAACCTCCACCGCTAAGACACGTGCCATGGCTGCTAAGTAAACTCTCGTCCGAGTTTCGTCATTCGTCACAGAAAAACATGAACTGACATACGAGTACAACATTGAAGACACAACGAGAAAATACACAAAGTACAAAGGATTGAGAAATCCTGAAGTATCTTAGAGCAACTTGAGAAGACGAGTACTTAAGTTCATATAAATATTGATAGATGAAGATAAAGTTCATCTATAACGTATACTCACGTTGAAAATTCGCAGTCACTGTCGAGTCCAAGGAGTCAATCTGCAGAACGTCCGTCTGCGGAGACGAAGTGTAAGCGCAACCAGGCGCCTACCGAGGGCATCAAAGCGCTGCGCCTGTGATGTATACTTTCCTCGGGCAAGTATGTCAGGAGGGTTGCAGCCGGGCAATGCCAGGCAAACAATCTCGCTTGACTAAAAGTCTCTCCCAGGACAAAACGAAGAACAGCATGTGGGATCTGACTCTTTGACGCACTCTCAGCGCAGCCCGGCACGACTCGAGCAGAAACAAATGCAAAATAAAAATTCACAAGGACGGGGAATATTAGCAAATAAAAATATATTATAGAATACAAGTAAGATCTGCCAAAATACGCCTGCTGGCTAGTACAATGATACGTGTGATGTAGACCAGGTTCAAAATGGCTGACGTGTCCCTTCCTAAAGCCGAGGACCGAATCAGCGTATTTTATCATCACAGTTTTTATCTCAAAAATTTAGCAGTTCTAAAAAGTGGCCAATAAACGGTAATTAAAGGGTTCCCCCAGAACTGAAAACGTATTTGAGAGGTGCGAGATTACACTACAACTACGAACCAGAGCAACTGCCTCGGGAATGGAACTGTGGTCACCTATGTCTGCGCTTTCTTTTAAGGTAGATGTTCAAACTATACTTAACGAGGACACGCTACGTGTTAGCATCAGTCATGTCCGTAACCCTGGTCGTGTCGGGCTATAGCTCGGATCACATTCCGCACACTTTCCCCCGCTCAACCTGGCCAGCGCGTGGTCCATCGCGCTCTGTACCAACTGTACTTCTCTATACCGACTGTACTTCTCTGTACCGACATGATGACTCCATTGCGCGTTTCGTTACGTCAAGGAGGGCGGTAAGTGGGGCGAGGTGCGTGTACCCACAGGTTCGTATTAGATTGAAGATACAGGCGAGTACCTTAGGCGTGCACTGCGGCCGGAAGTGACGTTGGTGCTGCGAGGTAACGCTAACACACTACACAGCGAGATGTACTGTACTGCGCGGATAGACTTCACGCGAGGCGACACACTAGCTGCTATGCTTGGATTCGAGAACGCAGAGTACGAAGAGAATAAAACGCACGAATCTACCCTACCGGTAAACATCTTCCCCGTTAACGTTAGAAGAACAAACTGTAATTTGGTTACCGGATCGTACCTCAAAAGCAAGCCCAGCCAAACACTACACGAATTTTCCGCGATGGTACCTCCAGTTCTTTAAGCTGGTGGATGTACCGAAGACGCCCATTCAAGTTCCGGTCGTGATGGAGAGTGTACAGGGAAAGGTTTTCTTTATAGTAGACCAAGATAGTCGTTTGATTAATTTTCGAGGTGAGGAAGTAACAGTACGCCTACATCTACGCAAAGATGGGTCAGAAATTTAAGCAGACGAGTACTAAGTTAATAAAAGCAGCTTGCCGTACCAAACCGGAAGTTAGTACGAGGCGAGCACCCAGAGCGCTAACATCTGAAAACGTGTGTTTCCTTAGAAGATTGGGACTGTCGGTCAACAAGTATGGACGTGGAAATATTAAACGTTGCCGAGCCGGCAGGCTTCGAAGACGCGATCACCAAGGCGGAAATCCATACGTACAACACCTATCTGCCAGGTCCATGCGTACCCTCGTCCGAAGTTCGGATCCCGGTACAAAACCAAGATGTATACACTGTGCCGTGTAACTCGTATTTGAGGTTTCGAGGAACACTAACGAAGGCAGGCAACGCCGTACCCATGACAACGAAAATCATTAGAAACAGTATACTACACGTGATANAGGAACACTAACGAAGGCAGGCAACGCCGTACCCATGACAACGAAAATCATTAGAAACAGTATACTACACGTGATAAGTAGAATCACGTACGAACCGAATGGATGTGGAGAGGACGCGACGAGAGATGTTGGAATTACGGCCACCATAAAGAACTATCTCTCATTGACGCACAACCAACTACCAGCGGCTAAAATGGCAGGCTGGGAGATCGAAGAGGACTTTAAGGTTCCCGTCTTTGCTAATGGTAAATTTTAAGTATGTATTTTACTATCCATGCTGTTAGGGCTCGCTGAAGACTACAGGCACGAAATTATTAATTCCAAGCAGGAGTTAGTTATTCTCATGGCCAACGCGCAAGCGAACGCAGTCCTGGATACCGTCNAGTTAGTTATTCTCATGGCCAACGCGCAAGCGAACGCAGTCCTGGATACCGTCGCCGCGCCGGAAGCCACGGCGCTAGCGATACGATCTATCGAATGGCTGCTTCCCCATGTGCAGGTTAAAATGACAGAGCATGTGACATTTTTTTAATATGCAGAGAAAGGTAGGAACGTTGATATTGCGTTTCGTACATGGAGTTTAGAGACGTGCCCAAGCGTTCCGCGCTCCGTGAGCATAAATTAGAATGTCAAAACAAGTTTCACAAGCGAGAAACCGCCCTACATAACAGTCGCGCTTCAGACAGGCAAACAGAATGCTGTCAAAGCAGACCGTTCGAAATAAGATCATGCAAACATTAAGAATGTTAAAGTTTTTCTCACCTCTGAGTGTCGCCCATATAGAGATTTAAACATATATTTCGCGAACGGTATGTACATGGTACAATATCGCATGTACGCCGACTTCCAGAGATCGTACTGTGGGCAAACGCAGTCACCGGCGCTGGAACCGGACGAGTTCATGAACACCGCTCCCCTGCTGGTGTTTGACGTTAGCAAACAGGACGATAGGATAAAGTCGGGCGTAGTTGACTGCAGGATTGAAATGACCACCTTGGAGATTTTCCCTGCCTACACTCAGGCCTATGCCTTAATAACACACAGAGGGAAGACTTGTAACTTTCAGTAAAATTTTGGGTGACAAATTTACTATTCAATTTATTGATACATTTAGATTTATGCCTGCCAGCTTTGAAATGCTTGTGCAGAACGTACCATCGGCTGAATTTATAAATTACAGCAGCCTTCTTCTAACCCGGTCAGCTCGAGTAGGTGACTCGGAAAGGAGTGTTCCCCTACGACTACGTCGACTCGTGGGGGGAGCTCGACAAGCCACAGCTGCCGGGCATCAATGCATTCCACAACCGCCTCGCAGGATGGTGCTTCACCGAAGATGACTACCATCACATGCAGACGGTCTGGGCGACGTTTGGGTGATGTACACTGAAAATTATGCTGAGCTCTATTTACAGATGGACGTCTTGATACTGTGCGATGTCTTCGACAACTTCCGGGGGCTATGTCTGTCTCCACTTACGGACTTGATTGTGTCCGCTACGTGAGTGCCCCCGGATTCTCGGTCGACGCAATGTTGCGCAAGACGCAGGTGGAGTTAGACCTCCTTGTCGACTATGACGCTCACCTGTTTATTGAAGCTGGTATCCGGGTAGGGGTAGCCCAGTGCATCAAGCGTCACATGGTAGCGAATAACAAGGATGTCTCTGCCATGTATGATGCCAGCAGGCCGTCTACCTACCTCCATTATGAAGATGCAAATAACTTGTATGGATGGGCAATGTCCCTGCCGCTGCCACATGGCGGTTTGAAATGGACCGGCACGGATATCGACGTTATGTCCATGCCGGACCATGGAGATGTTGGCTACATACTGAAGGTGGATGTAGAGTACCCTACCACACTCCACGACGACCATAAAGACCTTCCGTTCCTGCTGATGAATGAGTGTCCCCCGGGGTTCAAAAATACCATGCTCATGACCACCCTTGAGACAAAGAAGAATTATATTGTTCGTTATGTTAATCTCAAGCAGGCATTGGGTCATGGGTTAAGGCTGAAGACTATACATCGCAACCTACTATTCAACCAGAAGGCGTGGCTGAAGCCTTATATTGAACTCAATACGGAGAAATGCCAGGTAGCCACGAACACCTTCGAGAAGGACTATTACAAGCTAATGAACAATGCTACATATGGTAAACTCATCTATATATATATTATAAAACTCAACGTCTCTCTGTCTGTCTGTCTGTCTGATAGTGCGCTTATCACTCGAGAGTCACGTATCCGATTTACATGTTATTTTATAATTCATAGCTATGTTCTCTGGCCAGGTTTTAGTATATATTTTGTTACGTAAAGTAACATAAGGGATAAGCAGTGACGATAATAGTGAATCAAGTCGGAAAAAAGTTTACCGCCAGCGCGCTCTCTTGCAATACGCTGTCTAAACCGTTAAAGATGGAACAATATCATGCAGTAAAGAATTGTTAAGAATAAAAATACCTAAAAAAAACTCCATGGTAGCATATATCTAACAGAGAAATACTAATAAGTGTTTTTACAATTTAATTCACAAGCAACATTCAATGACGAAGTTTTTCACCTTTCACTCATTGAAATTGAAAAGCAAGTGCAGACATTGTCAGGAAANTGACGAAGTTTTTCACCTTTCACTCATTGAAATTGAAAAGCAAGTGCAGACATTGTCAGGAAAAAGTATAAAAAGCATGGGTCTACCAATACCATATAAAGTAGATTCAACCGTTTACAATGACTACATCAGGGAAACTTCATATAATAGATTAGAATTGCACACCACCGCAACACTTTGAGAACCCTCCAAACCCCTTCCCATCAAATGGAATGTAATAGCGTGAAGTAGGGACATATAAAATGGCCACCATTAGCCAGGAATGAAAGAGTGGGAGGGTAAATCCAACATGGGCGACATCGGCAAGAAAAGACAGAGCTGGAGGTTGCCTCGTGATATCATCCAAGATGGCCACCAACTTGTCCCCATCCAGCATCCAGGTGTCCCAGAACGTACTTATACTCTAACTACTTATAGCTGCCACCTGGTGGCTTAGACAAATGAAGTCCCAGATGGCTGGCATGAAACGATAGTGTATAAGCAATTGGGAAACAAGGTGATGATGTTATTGTGGTAGTAATGACATCTAAGATGACTTGCATGGAATAACAAAGCATGGAAAGACTGACCATGATGGAAAAATGACCAAACAAAAGTGGAATCCAAGATGGTCTGCTGAGCATAGGGGAGAGAGAACGACAGCTGGCCTGGTGGCTAAATGGTGAAATTAGCACTGTTTGGGGGAAAATTGCTAATTTATATACTAGTGCCACCCAGGTAATGAAAATGTAAACAAATGACAAACGAAAAAAAAAAAAAACAATATGGCATGTGGAGTGCATTTGACAGAATGAGCAATGGTGAGTGGGTTGGTGAGGGGACTGTTAATACAATGTGATTGACTAGAGGGGGGTCAGTCGTCTGCTGGATGTTGTGCTGAGGGGACCTCCGGAAAAGTAAGTTTTTAAAATAAACTTATTTATATTTTTTTTATAAATTTTAAATAAATTTTTGGAAGTTTTCGAATTTTTATTACTTCCTTTGGAGAATTTTGCAATTTGTTGGATTCAAGGTCAAGGGTACAGGATCAAGGTCAAATGTTAAGTTCAAGGTCACCTAGATCCAATATGGTGGCTCGTCAGCTCCTTTAAGCACTAACATTCAAAATTTTAATTTTTTATGAATTTTTTAATAAATTTTATATTTTTATATATTTTTTATAAATAGTTTTTTAAAAATGTTATATATTTTAGAATTTTTTAGAAAAAATTTTGAGATATTGTGGACTTAGAAAAAATATAATTCTTTTTCCGAATGATGGAAGAATTTATATAGAATACTAGCGAACCTGCCCGGCTTCGCCCGGTAACAATTTAGTTTTTACAGCGATACTTTGAAAGACAAAAATGGTTACTGTGGGTCATTCTTAAAAAATAAACATATGCTATCGTGGACTTATCTGTAGACCTTTTTGAGAGCTACAATTGTGTAGTACATTAATTTGATGTATCTCTTATGGTTTAGTCAGCGCAAGCCATGTAAGCACCCTAAAAAGTGGTTTTTAAGACTGGATTACAAACTGTTCGACATTTTTCTACTATAATTATATTAAATATAAATATATTATACACCAAAGCCTTTCTCAAGAAATCATCTAAATTATGTTGAAACCGCATCAAAATCCATCAAGTAGTTTAGAAGTACTAAGCGAATACACAGACAGACGCGGATAAGCGACTTTGTTTTATACTATTTATAGATAATCCGCAATCGCTCCGCACACACCACAGTTAGAACTGCACACACCACAATCCGCATTGCGCGCACTAAAATCAACACCGCATGCTCCTGCTATCCTATGCGCGATATCAAACAAGCAGAAGAAAATAACCCACTAAATGTTTAGGGGCCCCCTACACATTGCATGCCTCCCGAAAAATCACAGTCCTTTGAAACGAGATTATTTCAGAAAATAATTACAGTCCCATTGTTTAGAGGTGTAGGTATATATGAAGCTGGGATTTAGTTATGAACCTTAGTTTGACAGTCGCCTTGTGAAAGAAAGTTATCGTCTCAGTTTGAGATAGCGATTAGAAAATATTATGAAGACATTGGTTGTAGGTCCAGCAAGTACCTACAACAATTTATTTGGAAATTACACCGACTTCTTTAGGCATGACGCTGACAGCACCATCGACTTCAAGCACGACGCTGACAGCAACATCGACTTCAAGCACGACACTGACAGCAACATCGACTTCAAGCACGACACTGACAGCACCATCGACTTCAAGCACGATGCTGACAGCAACATCGACTTCAAGCACGACACTGACAGCACCATCGACTTCAAGCACGATGCTGACAGCAACATCGACTTCAAGCACGACGCTGACAGCACCATCGACTTCAAGCACGACGCTGACAGCACCATCGACTTCAAGCACGACGCTGACAGCACCATCGACTTCAAGCACGACGCTGACAGCACCATCGACTTCAAGCACGACGCTGACAGCACCATCGACTTCAAGCACGACGCTGACAGCACCATCGACTTCAAGCACGACGCTGACAGCACCATCGACTTCAAGCACGACGCTGACAGCACCATCGACTTCAAGCACGACGCTGACAGCACCATCGACTTCAAGCACGACGCTGACAGCACCATCGACTTCAAGCACGACGCTGACAGCACCATCGACTTCAAGCACGACGCTGACAGCACCATCGACTTCAAGCACGACGCTGACAGCACCATCGACTTCAAGCACGACGCTGACAGCACCATCGACTTCAAGCACGACGCTGACAGCACCATCGACTTCAAGCACGACGCTGACAGCACCATCGACTTCAAGCACGACGCTGACAGCACCATCGACTTCAAGCACGACGCTGACAGCACCATCGACTTCAAGCACGACGCTGACAGCACCATCGACTTCAAGCACGACGCTGACAGCACCATCGACTTCAAGCACGACGCTGACAGCACCATCGACTTCAAGCACGACGCTGACAGCACCATCGACTTCAAGCACGACGCTGACAGCACCATCGACTTCAAGCACGACGCTGACAGCACCATCGACTTCAAGCACGACGCTGACAGCACCATCGACTTCAAGCACGACGCTGACAGCACCATCGACTTCAAGCACGACGCTGACAGCACCATCGACTTCAAGCACGACGCTGACAGCACCATCGACTTCAAGCACGACGCTGACAGCACCATCGACTTCAAGCACGACGCTGACAGCACCATCGACTTCAAGCACGACGCTGACAGCACCATCGACTTCAAGCACGACGCTGACAGCACCATCGACTTCAAGCACGACGCTGACAGCACCATCGACTTCAAGCACGACGCTGACAGCACCATCGACTTCAAGCACGACGCTGACAGCACCATCGACTTCAAGCACGACGCTGACAGCACCATCGACTTCAAGCACGACGCTGACAGCACCATCGACTTCAAGCACGACGCTGACAGCACCATCGACTTCAAGCACGACGCTGACAGCAACATCGACTTCAAGCACGACGCTGACAGCACCATCGACTTCAAGCACGACGCTGACAGCAACATCGACTTCAAGCACGACGCTGACAGCACCATCGACTTCAAGCACGACGCTGACAGCAACATCGACTTCAAGCACGACGCTGACAGCACCATCGACTTCAAGCACGACGCTGACAGCAACATCGACTTCAAGCACGACGCTGACAGCACCATCGACTTCAAGCACGACGCTGACAGCAACATCGACTTCAAGCACGACGCTGACAGCACCATCGACTTCAAGCACGACGCTGACAGCAACATCGACTTCAAGCACGACGCTGACAGCACCATCGACTTCAAGCACGACGCTGACAGCAACATCGACTTCAAGCTGACAGCACCAAGGAAATCTTCGAATGGGTCGCCTACAACAGTGCCATCAACGATGACTTCGTCAACGCTTCGTTGCTGTTACTGTTACAAGATATTTGCCTACAGACGAAGTGTGTCGGAGCATGAAAAAACGACTTGTGTGAAGAGTCCTTCCTGTGCTATGCAACGATGTGTCAAGTTCAAACATCTGTTCAAATGTGGTGATAACCTAAAGAGTCACACGACGAACTGCAAAGGTAGAGATCCTACAGCTCTGCTAGCTGCTGGTGAAACCACACCTAATGCCACACATGTTGTTTGTCACCGGTTCACTAGGTCGCCGGTAGATGTCGCCCTGGTGCAGGGTGGTACAGCTGGTACTGCTAGCATGCTGGTTCAGTATGCATAGGTATGGCGATAACGCAGCAACAAAGAACATTTTGCTTCCTCCGTTTCAACGAGTGTGAGTCAGTTATAACTATGTAGCAAGAATTCCGTCGATAGTATTGCACTGCACCTCCTACTGCGCAGAGGTAAATAAAATCGAGCCTCCCAAATCCTGTCAATGGATCGAAAAAGGGCCTTTTGGAGGCTCTTTTTTTGCAAAGGGGTGGCTTACTGTTTTTGGGGGGGGGTGAGAAATTTTCTGGTTAAAACAAAAAACTTGTAACGGGGAAAAAGTGATTTTTGAGTAAAATAAAACATTTCTGAATTGATTTTGTTGATAAAATGGCCACCAGATGACTGGAATGACAGAACACAAATAGCTTCGAGCTTTGCCACTATTCGGTCCTTGATGTAAACCATTGGTATTCAAGATGTTGATGGTAATGTTTCAACGCCCATACTATTGCTAGACATCCCCTCTCGTTTACGTCATAGTTATGCTTGCGTGGGGGAAATCTTGTGAGTCTGTAATCAATGACTCTGCGCTCCCAGTCATCGTACTGAAAGAGGACGGCACAAAGCCCCTCCCGACTAGCGTTTGTTCGCGGTCTTCAATTGTTAAATCATTCAAAACCATCTCCTCTGATTTTCCCATACACTTACGCCTGTTCGCGAGTTACTCTGCACTCGGGCTCTGTGCTTGTGCATTGCATATTTGACAACAAAAAGCTTTCAATAGGACCCATATCAGTTTATTCATAAGACATGTATCTACTGAAATAAATTAATATAAATCCTCCAATCTCCCCGCAAGAAACTAATAAAAATGAACTTTATGCACTTTGTAATATATCCAGAAGTATTTACTTGGCCTCCGTATTTCATTTTATTCGGAAGATGCTGCCTGTTGAGGTAAAATTAATATTATGTATAAAAATTATGTTCATTTTACGCCAGACATGATTACACACCAACTATTAGGAAAAAAAAACCTTTAAACAAAAAAGGAAACATCTGTGCACAAAAATTCGTTTTTAATATACAGGATGATTTACAGCAGCTGCATCACCCCTTTTTCTAGGCAACAACACTACACCCTACATGATTCATCGATTGGTAGTAATTCCATTCCCGCGAACAAACCAGAGGTAGGAGTACGGTGCTGAGCTTTGACATTGCAAATGGGAATGTGGGTCGTATATGCTATCAACATTTACTAAGACAGTTGTTTTTTGGCATGCATAGTTTACTAACAATAAAATTAATCATGTAAGCATATAGTTTGTAGATGCGTAGTTTACGCATAATGAAACGGAACAAAGCTATTTTTATTCTTACTACAGTCAAATGGAAATCAACTGGTTGTGCGCACCCGATATGCACGACACTGAGAGACATTGCACGAGTGATGGACGCGCTGTAGGTATCTCAGATGGGCAGTAACTCTGCAGTTCCGACGGCATTCCCCTAGTATCATCAGCATGTCAAATGCTTCTTCGTTTGTAAACGGCATTCCATCCAGAAAGCAACACCACAGACAGACAATGTCTGACACTGAAACAACACCCACGATTATTGGCTGCAATGTAAAACAAATGACTGTAGGAATGAACGACCTTTCGATTGTCAGTTATCTCGCATGCAAAGCCTGCAGTTCCTGTGAGTGGTAGATGGCTTATCTGCTTGCTGCGTAGTGTTGCATTATTCTCCGCTTTTGCTCGGAAACAGTCTAATGCCTACTGCAAGAGTCAATGCGGTAAGGCACACAGGTCACTGCTAGTATGCTTAAGATTATTTAATTTATTGTGCGCAAACTATGCATCTCAGAAAAAAGTGTCTTAGTAAATGTTATTTCCTTTTATACGATCTATGCAACAATACCTTATACGACCCACATTCCANAGAAAAAAGTGTCTTAGTAAATGTTATTTCCTTTTATACGATCTATGCAACAATACCTTATACGACCCACATTCCCATTTGTAATTTCAAGGCTCACCCCAGTGGCCAGAAAACACCGATTCCATTGCACCTGGCTAGAAACGAGGAGTGGGGAGCCAAAGATAGCATGACACAGCATCTCGTTCCCTACAAATTTCCAGAATTTCCCAAAAAATTTAATTTTTCCCCGTTTTTCTCCCATTTTCCCACCAAAATGTCCCTTTTTTTCCCTAAAAATGTCCCGGATTTCTCCAAAAAAAAGTCATAGTTTTTTCTCTGTTTACACACAGCGTCGGGTGGCTCCCAACAGACACGCCCATCAAGGACGCCATAGAGAGTATGACACAGCACGTCGTTTGCCCAAAAAATTCCCTTTTTTCCCCTCAAATNAGAAAAAAGTGTCTTAGTAAATGTTATTTCCTTTTATACGATCTATGCAACAATACCTTATACGACCCACATTCCAATTTGTAATTTCAAGGCTCACCCCAGTGGCCAGAAAACACCGATTCCATTGCACCTGGCTAGAAACGAGGAGTGGGGAGCCAAAGATAGCATGACACAGCATCTCGTTCCCTACAAATTTCCAGAATTTCCCAAAAAATTTCATTTTTCCCCGTTTTTCTCCCATTTTCCCACCAAAATGTCCCTTTTTTTCCCTAAAAATGTCCCGGATTTCTCCAAAAAAAAGTCATAGTTTTTTCTCTGTTTACACACAGCGTCGGGTGGCTCCCAACAGACGCGCCCATCAAGGACGCCATAGAGAGTATGACACAGCACGTCGTTTGCCCAAAAAATTCCCTTTTTTCCCCTCAAATNCGCCCATCAAGGACGCCATAGAGAGTATGACACAGCACGTCGTTTGCCCAAAAAATTCCCTTTTTTCCCCTCAAATTTCCCAGAGTCCTCCAAAAATATACCTCACGCATGCTTCCCACCGCAGGCACGCGTCGCCAAACGCGAGGCCTACAAAGATTGTGAAAAAAAAATTAGTTTAAATTCTTTTTTAAAATTTGCGATGTAAATTGTTATTCTGTAAATGTAATAGCATACAACTCAGAGAGTCAAACTAAGGTTCTAAGTTTCGTGTGTGTGTCATCACACGAAGCTCTCGTACTGGCAGCAGTGAGGTTGCTGCTATGCATGATATTTTAAATTATCTCTAACATGCACACACCGGAGCACACATGCGCACACCTGAGCACACACACGCACACCCGAACACACCCAAGCACACACGCACACACATGCGCACACCCGAGCATATATGCGCACTCCCGAGCACACACAAGCACATGCCCATGCACGCACACACTCATACCTACACGACTGGGCAGCGTCCTCGAGAGAGGAATGTCGGTTGCGTCAACACTAATAGCCTCATTNACACACTCATACCTACACGACTGGGCAGCGTCCTCGAGAGAGGAATGTCGGTTGCGTCAACACTAATAGCCTCATTCATACAACACAGGAAAATAAACTGGTTTAAAGAAGTTCTTATGCAGGCCTCGGTCACAACGCGAGGGCGCGCGACNTCATACAACACAGGAAAATAAACTGGTTTAAAGAAGTTCTTATGCAGGCCTCGGTCACAACGCGAGGGCGCGCGACCTCGACTCACCGAGAGAAATGCGGTTATAGATATTTACCTCCGACAAGGAAAATTAACAAATGCTAACTTATAAGCATAGTAGGCCGTAATTCCCGAACCGTTAAAGGTACAAACGTCAAATTCATTACATAGGCATCGCCTCAGACAAGGAAAATTAACAAATGGTCATTTAAGCCCTATGCTAACTTACAAGCATAGTTGGCTGTAATTCCCGAACCGTTTAAAGTACAACCGTCAAATTCATAACATAGACATCGTCGCCGGCAAGGAAAACTAACATATGGTCATTTAAGCCCTATGTGAACAGGGTGACATCAGGATGTCGATGTCGAGTGACCAGGGTGACGGCAGGAGGTCGACGTCATGTGTTCAGGGTGACGGTCGGCAACGTGCGGCCGGACCTGGGTGACGGCGAGCGGGGTCGGAATCGTGCGGCTAAACCTCTTTAACGGCAGGCATCGCTAAAAAAAAATTAGTAACTCTGGTCCCACCCAAAAGATTAACAACAGGACCAGGAGGGTTATCTCAGAGTCTTCCAACCATTCACAATGATAAAGGAACCTAACATGTTACACGAAGCTCTCAAAAGTGTCTCAACACTGTCGAAGCTGGTAAGCAATCCTAAATAATGCTACCATACACAATGATTAAGGAGCCTAACACATTACTCAAGGCACTCGAAAGTGTCTCATCGTCGTCAGCCTATCATAAAGAACGATACCGTGCACAACGATAAAGGAGCCTAACATGTTACGCAAGGCTCTCGAAAGAATCTCTGATACTGCGACGAAACGCACGGCATAACATAAAGGGTGCTGCCGAACACTTCAACGACACATCGGAGAACGCCGGAACAGACACCCAGGCCCAGCCTTCTGTATGGGAGGATTAGCCCAGTGGCCAGCGAACACCGTTAGATGCCAACCTACACCTGCCACGGCACCTCTCAGCCAGGCAGATATCAGGAGTCCCTATGACGGCCCACTTCCAGATTCACCTGGCCGTACCCCCAGAACACGGCCTTTAGCAAGCGGGGCCAACCATATAAAATCCGTGCTCCAGAAAAGACAGTGACGGACAGATTTGAGTTGCCAAAAGCTCACCCGTAGCCAGTGTGTGAACACACATTAAAACCGCTGTTAATATCTGTAACCAGATACCAGTGTAAAGCAGTTTTGATACAGCAGTAAACTGCTGTTATTTAAGACATGAGTTGAAAGTAAATTAGGTATAAAGGAAGAATGTGCAAAACAGCGATAATTAATCCAGCAATAGCCCAGTGACAAAGTGCTACATGACGTAATTAGGCAAAACAGTACCAGAGCATAGACACGGTGTATATATAACCAAACGCAATAGACACCCCAGTGTAACCAGTTGACGTGGTCGAGGTGACCCAGGGCCGGTTCCATATCTCAGCGGAGAGTTAATGATGTGGGTCGTTCGGTCGACGGCCCAGGGAGGCCCGGATCCCTCCGCCAGTTTGAAGATGAAGTTGTCACGCACTTAATATTAAACTACTTACATACGTTGACCTTGTGGCGAGACTGTAGGCAGTATCGTACGCCTGAAAAATATTAGAAAAATTGGACGGGGTGGTACTACAAAATGTGTAGTGTCCTCTATGTCCCGGACAATGAATCGACATTCATTTTGTAAAGCTGTTTACTCACGTACTTTATTACATGTTCAGGAAGTGGACATGTGGATACTAAAAGATACGGACCCAGCATTTACGGCCTGCGTGACCTTTGCATGAAAATGACCTAAATCAGTGTGGTGTTACGGATACATGCAGTAGCGCTAAACTCTTTGGCGAGAGTACCCTCTTATAAATAGACATTGGATACACTTTTACACTTTATTGTGAAAAGTCTTTGTATTCTATTTCCCGTGACGTATTTGCATTTCACTTGCTACAGTGTCCATCTCCTGAAGGGATAGACGAGTCCACCTGAACGAAAGGGTGTGGGTTGCGACGCTCGATGGCCCTTAAAACACAATAAAACCCACCCCTGACTGTAGATTTGAATGAGATGAAGTTGTGTGATATGTTTAAAAAAAAAAATACAGCACACTATTGGTTGCACCTAGCACTTAAGCTTCGGCTTACAGCCCAGTTGACGTGACTTGGTGATGTGTTACATTGTATGTCAGGGTGCAAGCTGCTATGACGTAACAACCAATGGCCCCTGCGCCCAATGGCTGTGGCTTTGGGGTAAACAGTTTCGGATTGCCTACTAATTTATTACGAGTGTTATCTCTTGTAATAAATACAGTAGGATGGTCTCTTGAGTCACGTAGTACCTGTTGGCAAGAAGGTGCAAGTTTTGTTCCTGTCAACCTGCACTACGCACTCTAGTCCTGATGATGATGGTGCAGCCCAGTACAGCTGGTGGAGTTTATGTAGCTGCGGCAGTCTTAGCAGGCACAAGGAGTTCATGGACGCGTGGTTCACGTAACAATTAAACTGCACCAGAACTTTCTAATGAAAGAGACGAAAATTTTAAATTTGAAAATAATTGTAAATATTTTGCAGTGTTTTTGTATGATTTGAGGATTCTATATTGTATTTTTATGTAGGTGGTCCACACGACAATTGTTAGTAATTATTCATTGCAAGGGTGCTCATGTTAATTAGTAGATACAAGCCAGCCTAGGTAATGGAAGGCCCAGTGTCTGCACCACTTATAACCACATTACATGTAAAACTACCTGCCATGCGACTACAAAGCACCACAGCAGGTAGACGCGACGCACTCAAGAGTGGGATTTGTAAATACTGAAGTAGACTTTTTTTTCGTGCTGCTTGTAATTAATTTTCTTCCAGATTAAAATATGTAAAATGATTCCTGTATACAACCATAGCCCTCGGCCGACTTTTGTGAGCGGAACGCTATTATGTAAGAAACGAAGAGGCACCAGGCCATTAACCTGCGACAGCTATTCTCCCCAGAGGGGAAGAACCCATTAGCCAGTCACTCCCCCAGCCAACTGGCAGCACTTGAGACAGCACTACACCCCAGCCAGATGGCAGAGCTAGAGAAAAAGCGCTACTCCAAGCAGATTGTGAAAGTGACACGTCGCAACCCCGAGCTCAGCACAAANTGGCAGAGCTAGAGAAAAAGCGCTACTCCAAGCAGACTGTGAAAGTGACACGTCGCAACCCCGAGCTCAGCACAAATAAAAAGAGCACTACAGAAACCAACACAACTTTATTGGGAGTGACAGTTCTGAATCACTCCCAAGAAAAAGATGAGAGTACATTTGCAAAGGAGTGATAGGTGGTGGTGTTCTAGGAGTGAGAGGGTGGGGGTTTGACGCACGATGCTTATCCAGACTATAATAAACACGACTTCCACCTCCTCTGGACGTGCCTTCACATCACCCCTGGCAGGGTTTGAACCCTGAAACAACTTGATATGAGTGTCTGCAAGTACGCACCTTCTTGTGGGGGCACTCTGGATGGCGCTAGAGCGCAGCTCCACCCAGAGGCAGAGCTCATTACCGCCCACACCCCCGAGAAGCCAGTGGGCAGGTAGAATATAAGACCTTGCACCGCTAAGAATGTCGGTTCATCTCCAGCAGTTCGCTCAACCACCTCGTGTGCTAGGGCTCTCTGCCGATACCAATGTCTTCGCGACCTTCCAGAAGCTCTACCAGATCTTCACCAGCTANCTCGTGTGCTAGGGCTCTCTGCCGATACCAATGTCTTCGCGACCTTCCAGAAGCTCTACCAGATCTTCACCAGCTATCACCAAAGAAGTCTTTTAACACCTTCGAACTGTCTAACATCCTTTTGGTAAGGGAAAGCACACTACCCTTCTGGTAGTGTTTAACACCCCACTATCCATCTGGTAGTGTCGGGTGTGGTGACACTGACGTCAAGTGTCAGGAAGTAGCAAAGACTCTTCGGCTGGAGTCGTCGGCTGAAGAACTAGTAGAATGGAAGGTCTAGGAGTCCTGATCAATAGGACTGTGGTTGAGCAGTAAAGAGCCTTCGCATGACTTGTGCCGAGGCGAGCTACGTGGACCACTAACGTTGGCTCCTTGGAGAGGAGCAGGGTTGGCAGTCTCCTACCACTGGATGGNGCGAGCTACGCGGACCACTAACGTTGGCTCCTTGGAGAGGAGCAGGGTTGGCAGTCTCCTACCACTGGATGGTACTATTTCTACCAGGTGCATGGTGTTACATTCCTCTTGTCTTGACTCCCTCGGGGGCGCGTGGCACGCACGTGATGAAGTGGCGTCCAATATAAATAATGATTAGGAAGCATCACATCATCATGAAAAGTGTATAAAAGGTTTTAATTGCAATTGTTTGCCTATTAAAAATATTTTTTGAGTTTCTTAAAAACTTTGCTTAATTTGCTGTTTTCATCACGTGTGTGTTATATCAGGGCTTCACTATAGCAAATAACACACATTATAAAGCTTTCAGAATTGCAAAATGCATAGCAAATATAACAAACCACACTTATTGGAAGTTTCTTCAGGTATGTTCAAACTTTAAATTGTTTACAGACTTCAACTGCATGAAGCAGCAAGTTTTCCAGGTCGGTATATTATGTGAAAATTGAGGACAATAAATTCGGTTGAAATACAACAGAGAGCAATAAACAATGCCACTTCACTCAGAACAAGGATAAAATTGTTTGATTTATTATGTTACCGAATGTCAGGAGTTACGAACTTCTGCATAAAATCACAATCTTGCACTGCTGTTTTGTTGACAAAAAAGGGTGGGCAGGGAAAAAGCCAATAAAAACCGAACCAACTAAATTAAACGTTTAGTCAGCCAGGTGATGACGAGTGTTAGGAAAAATAAATGTTACAATCAAGTCCAATTTTATTTTTATTGGCAAACAAAAGAAGCTGAATTGCAGGTGCCAAAATTATTTAACATTATGATTACAGTGGACTCCCTATCTGCTGTTTTTGAGGGGACTGTCAAAAAATTTTGAAACGCTCAGGAATTCAATAGACGTGGGTTCTAACAATATAAAATACAACTCCTTACCTTGTAATTAGTAGACACCTAAACAATTAACATTTGCGATAAAACTGAAAATAACGCGAATTTAACATTTTAGTGCGGATAAAGCAATTTTTCCAGTTTTACTCCAAATAAAGCAATTTTTAAATTTACACTGACCTTTAAAGAAACCGCGAAAAAAAGAGAGAAAAAGAGAGAAAGAGAAAGAAGTACACAGACACTGAATGTTTAAATCACGTTTTGTGGTTGAATGCTAATTTTCAATACTACTTTTGAGAATTCTAGCTGTAATTCACGAATTGTACAAAATCCTGTAATTTTTCTGCAAATTGTATTTCACATAGTTGCTTCTTAGGACTTATTATTTTTTTGCATATTAGAATACGAATGCATGCAGAGTTGGTCAGTAGATGTCTTCACTTAATCACCATAAACGAAAACACATTTTACTTTCTGTAACGAGTGTTTATGGCCCTGTATTTGCTCACTAGGAAACCCCGCAGTTGCAGTGTTCACGTCTACCAAGCACCACGTTATCTATGGAACACACGCCAACTAACTCTCCAAGTTTGTTTACATTCGTAGCATCTTCACGTTTTATCCAACAATTATTTATTTTTTACTAAGCGGCACGGTGGTCAAAAATGTGTTTTTATGCATTTATTTATGTAGAATATATTTGTAAATTGAATCATCACGTATTTTAATCTTGTATTCTCCCAGCCAACTGTATTTTTTATCATACATATTCTCTGTAAATATGTGCGGTAAAAAGTGACAAGTTTTGAGCAAGCTAAAGGTTTGTTAACGGGCCTAACAAAAATTTTTGTTGTTGAAAGTTCAAATAGTTAAAATCATAAATCTAGATTTGTCTAAATTTCTTTTTTCTGTTGGTACATGGCACTTTCATTATTTTTTTTAGACAATGATTTTATAATTGTTTACATTAGACTTTTCACGAAACAGTGCATTGTGACAGTTGTTCCGGGTGACAGGCAGAATACAAGATCTGAAGAAAGATAATGTGAAATGGTTTTCAATGTTGTCTGTTGATAAAGGAAACTAGTGGTCGTCTTAAAAACGTGACTGTATTTTCTCTGGGAGTTAAGTATTTTTTTCAAGGAAATAATTGTTAAAAATCACTTCAGGTTTTAAGAATAAAGTGATATTTGTCAAATTATGTAGGTCTTTATAAAGAGGACATGAAAAAATTAAGCAATTCTCATACAGAAACCTGCATTTTTGTAGCAGGAAAATAACAGCTATTTTAGACAAAAATAAAAACTATTTTCCAAAAAAATAACACATTTTTGAAAAAAAAAAAATAACACCTATTTTTTCAGGCCTCTAGTTATTAGACAAGATTCTGACTATAATTAGAACTGTACACTATCTGTTAAATTTAGCTAATAAACACAATAAAAATGGGAATTTAAAACAAAATTACTGCTGTATTAGTAGGTATTACTGCAAATAAAACATTATAAAACCATTTCACGTCAACTCGTTTAAATAAAGAATATAACATCTCAAAATACTGTACAGAATTGATTGAAATCTGATACGAAATGCAAGCCAACCTAAAACTTTCTAAGCCTCTGAAAATGGAATGAGACACCAAATGTACATCAAATTGTCTTTGTCCCAAGCGTACTCAATTAGCTAAGAGCACGCCAAGAGATTATCGATCGGGCAGTGCGTACACAGCGGCAGACGGTGAGGGGCAAGTGGCGGGAGTGAAATCATTTACCCCTCCACGCCGCTACATGGTACATATTGGAGACACCTTGCGCGCGTGGCAAAGGTAATCGTCCCGGACATGGGAGATCAGGCTCCGTGCGCTACGGATAGCACGATGTAATGTTTTTCAGCCCATTTATTATATTTCACCGCAAAAAATACCCTGCTATTATGAGACAAAAGTGGATAAATAAGGAAATTAAAATTTATTTCTTCAAATCATTCGAAACCACATCAGATTTTGCTGTAGACACCCGTTGCGAGTTACGCTGCACTGGACTCAGTGCCTAACCATTACTAGACAGCAAAAGGTGTCAAATAGGCCCTTACCGGATATCAGTTTGTTCACAAGACAAGTGTCTACTGAAATTAATTAATATAAACACTCAGATTTCCCCGCAGCAAGTTGCTGGAAATGAACTTTACACTTGGTAATACAAGAGAAGGTAAAGTATAAGCTTCTGAGCCTACAATTTTATTTGTGAAGATGCTGTCCACAGAGTATGAACATCATGTCGAGTTTACGCCAGATACAATTAAACACCCACCTGACAGGAAAAAACAACCTTTAATCACAAAAGAAAATATTGTTGCAAATAATAAATACCCGTTAAAATGTATTGCAGAACATTTTCAGGCAAAACTATTTTGCTTTAAACACTACAGGATTTTGAGCAACGGATAACCTTGATAAATGTCCAAGATCGCCCGGCACACTTCACTTGATCTGTGGCCACACGTGCAATGGGTAGCAGCCGAGAGAGAAGACGTGCTTCTCCACTACAAGGCATGTAAGGTGCGAGGATGCTAGGTTGCCACACTCTAGGTAACCCGCTTCCTCTCGTTAGGCGTGTAAGGGGAGGGAGCAAAGTAAGACACACCACGTCGGCGGTGCACAGACGTAATTCACATCCACTTATTAGATGCTTACATTAACTAACAGCTTAAAAACTACTGCTGCGGGAAATCTTAGTTGACACGACCAAAATATATTTTGATTGACGCAATATCCGATAAACGACACAAGCGGGTACCTTTATAATTATTTATATAGACGTTTTGACGGGACCACTGAAAATTAACTGTGGATACAGTTTATCAGCACATGAATTTTCGGTACAAGAGTCCACTGTAGAAAGACGTTAAAACAAGTGATGTACCGATGTAATCGTTGCGGTATCGGTATCTGCCGATATCCCACTTTTGTACATTTTCCAATCAATACATACATAAACCGGTAGTTTCAATAACCCTAAAACCACACCAAGCTCTCTCAAGTAAAATGCCGTTTTTACCTTCACACCTCAAATTTGTTCAACTCTAAACGCAAAAATTAATTCTCTTCACAACTAAGGAACTTATCAGTGATATAAAAGAATATATATATAAATAAACACTACACTCCAAATTCCCGATATTTTTTTTTACTTGGAAGCAATCAACCTAACCACGTTAAAAAGTAAACAAACCTAGATTCTCCATGGATCTGGCGCATGCATGCAGCAATTTGAAAAAAATAGCTGACCGACTGGCATAAAATACCTGGTATTTACAACTGGGACGCTAGTAGCGCGTGATTCCAGTACGCAAATGTGCGGTACACGTACGCAGCGATATATGTATCTGATACAACTTTGTTTACATTTCTGCTGTCGCAAATACATTAAAGCTGGGATTACAACTAAACAACTGTGCGTTAACAATTATGCAGCAAGCGCTGATCCGGCATTCGGAACAAGTCTTCTGTATTTGCAGTTTGCGATTAATGTTTTAATTCTTAATTCCTGCCAATGGAAACAGGCGCCAAGCCTGTCATGCTTACGTTTGTTCCTAACATAACTAAAGGTTAGCCAAAATGGTTTTTGAGCCTTTTCCGATATTGCCGATACAAATACCGATACGGCCTTGAAAAGGAAAAATAACATTATTGCAAGTTTCAAAAAATTAAAACTTTATTTTTAAAAATTTACCTAAATTACATTCTAATTGTCTTTGTTTTTATTGTTTCAGCGATAGGCCTAACTATCATGATAAATATAAATCCAGGAACAACATATTAAGCTTAAGCATATTTATAAGACAAAAATAACCTCCAAAAGCATGTAATTTAGCAATGAAACTCTTAATTAAAACATAACACTTCAAATAGTGCGTACATTCCATGTGCAGTTTTAAGTTTGTGGTACTATAGGACCATGATGAAGTACCGTCTCTCGAAACCAAACATTGTAAATATTGTAAACAGATTTGCATTCTTGCGTGTTGCTTACTGTACAAAGAAATTCCACAAATCACTTTTTCTTCCAGCCATATTATTTGTTTATTGCTGGCACGCGTAAATAATTTCACCACGTTTGTGCCCTAACCTAACAGTCATGTTACTACAGCAACAGCAAACAAATCAACAAAACAAACAAACAAAAGGCAAACTGTTGGAATGGCGGCGCTAGGCGGCAGTACCGTATTTTAACGCATGTAAGTCGCCTGCGTATATAGGTCGCACCATTATTTTCAAAGGATGTTAAAAAAAAGAAATATATTTTATTGTTTATAGGTTGCGTTCTTCGTTGTAGATCCTGTACAACACGGCTTGCGCCATGCACGCGACCTTGGCGAAGGTCGTGTGGCAGCTGTGCAAGGAAGCGGTGTTGCCAAGCGTACAGTGCACACAGTGCGCCGCAAGTTTTTTGGACGCAGTTCGTCTGGAATGTTCTGATATAGCGCTCAAGATGCAGCCTTGACTGCCGGAGTTTATATATTTATTGGAAAAAAAATAATAACTTATAAACATGTAATTTAATTTGAAGTGATATTTTTACGACAAAAATTTTATCGAACTTTCTTTTTATACATTTCAAGTATTTCTAACGATTTATGTTAAAAAGCAAAAACCTAACTATTATTTCTGCAGTTTATCTTTGTAAGTTTAAAATAAACGTGCAAAATATAGAAAGGCATTTGAATATTTCCGTTACGTAATTCCCTTCGCAATCCGTAACAGAAAAAAATATTTTAAAAGAATCAAAAAGAATCGATTCTTGCTCAATAACTGATAATAAATTATTTTCTAAAGCTTTCTGTGGAGTGTAAGAGATAGCAGCACAGTAGCGTTGGTTCTTGAGTACCAAATGTTAGCCATGACTTACATGTCTTTCTCTTATATCGTCTTTGCGCCGCACGTAATATTATTTTGATGTTTTTTTTGTGGCAGTGAAGAAGTGAGACATTTTCTCGATGGAAAAGCGAAGTACCTACACCGCAGGTTTCAAAATGAAAGTGATTTTGTTCGCTGCAGAGTTTGGAAATCAAACCGCGGGCCGTGAATTCGGAGTAAATGAAAAGTTAGTGTGGGGCTGGAGGAATTTTTCTCACTTATAAGTCGCACCCCGAGTTTTCAATAAAATTTTTCAATTAAAATGTGCGACTTATATGCGATAAAATACGGTAATGTGCAGCATATAACCAACATTACAAGATTACATAAATTTCTTTTTTATGTGTCGCCGTGTTCTTGGTTTGTCATGAAACAATTAAGACAAAATATTTTTGGAGGTAATCGTAAATATTAATTATTGTTAATATTATACATGTGTTAGGCTGATTAAATACTAAGTTTTGTTAATGCATCAAGCTTGCCTCCATTAATAAAACTCAGTAAACGCAAATGGTGGTTACTATTGTTTTGTTGTATACGTATTTTGTAAACAATCATGCAAAACGTGCCTAATTTTGATTTGAAAATAAACACAGCCAGTTGGGTACTTTAGTAAAAACCAATTTTAAAATAGTGATTATTATAATAAAACCAAATAGTGAGCTAATCCACTCCAATTATGGCAAGTTGAAAACAGCATCATCTTAGATCCTTAGGGCAAAATATCAGTTATAATATCGGCGATGTAAACATGAATTGCGCACAATTTCGATAATTACGATATATCGGTACCGGTATCGGCTCAGCCCTACTTCAAAGCAGNTAAACATGAATTGCGCACAATTTCGATAATTACGATATATCGGTACCGGTATCGGCTCAGCCCTACTTCAAAGCAGACATTTTGTATCAGAGCAGCTTATTTTTGTGCACACGCATATTTTTAATATATACATTCTGTAAATAACAGTTTCCTGCCAACGGCTCTGTTCTGATTGGTCACCGCCTCAAGTTTCACTTCAGATAAAACTATTTTGTAAATCCTGCCTTTATAGTAATGCATCAGAAATTCTTACTTAGCATGTGTACCTCATTAAAACATAAAAGTATGGGCATTACTACACACTCAACAATACCATGGAATCGGTTTTGTACTGGTTATTGGATTGATTTACGAAGTGTATCGGTATTAGTTTTTCTATGCATCGCCCATCACTAGTTAAAACATAGGACTACTTCTCGTAGTTTACTGCCAACTTCACTGTGAGTATCGCAATAGTTGCTTACGTTAAAATATATGCAGTTACAGCCAGCAATTTTTCTTAAAGGTTGATTTCAAGAGTGCTCACTTTATCGTGAAACCCCTATAACTAAATTACTTGCAGTAGAGTTTTATATTTTGTGTTTCTTTTACTAACAAAACACCTCTTACAAAAAAAACTACAAATTTTTTATAACTTAAAGATCACCTTGTTTTGTTTTTTAAGTAAGAAAATTATTTTACTTTTAAGCAAATTTTAAAAAATATGGCTAAAATTTAAGTAACTTCTTCCTTTTTTTTTTACATAGAAAAGGTGCACCTCTTTCACCATTGACAATAAATAAAGTTATGCACCACAAAACAAACATACTCTTTTACATTAAAGGTTACAGTAAGTGACTATCTGTTACACTGTTACAACATTACGTAAAAAAAATAGTGAATTCTATTTACACAATTTTTCAAACCTCACTTTCCTCTCATTTTTGCGCTGGTTTCTACATTTTCGTACTTCTGTTAGCACATTTTGTTTACTATTTTTGACAACCCTACTGATTATGAACCATTCACTGCACATTTAAATCACATTTAATTTTAAAAATTTATCTACAAAAGGTTACATAACATTAAAAAACTTGTTATTAAAAAATTGTTTATTTTGTTACTCGGTGAGACAATATTCACATAAACATATTTTATACAAAACTAAAATAGTCGAAACTGAACAAAAGAATATTTACAAAATTTTCTAAGAACTCACAGCATGCAGTTAAAATGATATCCGAAGATTGAAGTAGTTTACATGGCACAACATATTTTTATAAAAATGCAACATTAAGTACTGCACATACGTATAAACTGCAGCATTAATGACTGCACACACACACATATACAAATTGCAGCATCACTTACTGCACAAACATAGAACTTACAGCCAAGACATAACAATTAGCACACTAACATTTCAAGTTTGGAACAACAAATTTTATATTAAAAATAATAACTAAAAAAAGACCTAATCAATTAATAATGACTTCCTGTACAAATTCACATTTTAAATTTTTTCACTTCCAGTATGCAAATACTTGCCAAATTATTGCATTCAAATTATTGATACATATCATTAACACAAAAAAAATTAACGGCAGATCTAAAAAAAATCACGTTAAGACAAACACACACATCATGGACAATTTATAATATTTCTACACACCAACACGACCGAACACCTGAACAATTTGGAAGTCATTTTCTTACCAAAAAATAAAATTTTTGCTAGGAAAGCGTGAGTAACATTCCTAACACGATGACTAGTGGCAAAAAGATAATTCCTAATTCAAGTTCAAGTCAACTGTGTAAGACAATATTCACAAACACATTTTCCAGATTCTACACAATGCTAAATTTCACAACAGGCAGCCAATGAAGAACCATGTAAATATTAACAAATTAAAATCAATTTACAAATTCTATTAAAAACATGCAGAAAAACATAAAAAAATTCTCAGCGCAAGGAGATATATGCTGCAACAAAGAAATTGCAGATGTCAGGTAACCATGATTTAAAATACTGATCAGTGCAACAAAGGGAGATGGTAAACCATGAAAGAATATAAACGTAATATAAAAAGCGATAAAAAATACTACATGTCCTTGAAAAAAAAATCAGTAGTCAGGGAGGCAGCACAGTGAGAGGCAACCAGTTCATGTGAGCCGCCGCCGAGGCGGCGCGTGCAGAGGGAGGAACAGAGCAGTTGTACGTGACAACTTCACTGCAGCAGCGCGGGAACGCGGGGTTTCAGAAGCGACACGCTCTGCCACCTGCAACACGCAACCACTGCACTGCAAGTCCGGCTATCACGAGACTGCAGCAGCCCACAAGCCACGTGCATCCCACCACACTTCTCACACTGTCCCACAAAACACTATCAATAACAATTTTTTAAAATAAACACTTCTGAATATAAGTACCTAAATTAACATCAACTGTAACAAATACCAGCATTAAAATTATAATAAAATTATGTATTATTTCTAGAGCTGATCGGTTCTCACATTTTTAGTGTGGTACGGTTTTTTATTTAAAATGCCGGTTCTCGGTTCGGTCGTAGCCACACATTTTTAGGAGTTCAACGAGGAATACAAAAATATTTATGCATACAAAAAGTCTGTTGTCAATTTGGCTTTGATATCAAACAAATTTTAATGAGTTTTGTTTCACCATATCTGAGGTCATCAATCAGCCTGTAAAAGTAATAATATTACCAGCATATATTGACGCGTACCATATCAATGTAGAAGCTCAGCTGTCACAACTTGACGCCATACCCCACCCCCTCCCGCAACGGCCCTCCCAGTAGCCACCTGCCTCGAAGACACGTGGCAGCAATTA
>NQII01002227.1:89188-203849 GCA_002778355.1 Clitarchus hookeri
CTACATCGGGACGTGCATGGCGCCAGGCATCGAGAGCCGGAGCGTGGAAGTCAGCCGAGTCAGGTACATTCTGCGCCGAGAACGGGAGTCGCGTGGTGAGCTTCAACGAGAAGCGCCACGTCGAGCGGGACAGTTAAACAGTAACTCCGCGCCGAGAGCGGAAGTGGGGCCCGCCAAGGGTCCCTCGCCGGGACGTGGTAGGGAGGTAATCCGTCAGTTACAACCCTATGCCGAGAACGGGAGTAGAGTGGTGAGATTCAACTAGGAGCGCCACATCGAGCGAGTGGAAGTAGTCCAGTGCAACCCCATGCCGAGAGCCGGGGTGGGGGCCCGCCAAGGGTCGTTCGTCGGGAAGTGGGAGTCAGTCAGCCAACGACACAAAGTGGCACTTCTCAGCCACAGCACACAGCAAGGGTGCATGTGATAGTTTAGGAGGTACTTGCTCCTACAGCAAGTTTCCAATGCTCTTACAGTGGTCAAAGTTTGACCTAAAGGACTATTTGAGTTTTCAAAGCACTGAATTAAGGAAATCCACATTGACTACAAGGATAGTGTATTACCAACTTGATTTAAGGATGCAAGACCAATCACTAGTTAATGTACTTTTATTGCCTTGTACCTACATCAGAGTGAAGTCTCAACTAAACAGTACTCAAGGAGCAGAAGAGATAAATACATAAATACAGGCTACAAAACTATTGAGTATGATGGTGCGTGGTGACTGGTTTATATCCTCGCCAGACATGAGAGCCAATCACAAGNGGCTACAAAACTATTGAGTATGATGGTGCGTGGTGACTGGTTTATATCCTCGCCAGACATGAGAGCCAATCACAAGTTAGTTTTCTTCATCCAAGATGACAGTCTTATTTTACATTCCCCTCCACTCGGGATATTCATGCAAATGTTGTACTTGTGTAAGTGGAACCCGTCACTCCAACTGGACATGACTACAATCTAAGTACAGACTATGCACAGAGAAGTGAGCACTTTTGAAAGCCCTCTCATTTGGAAAAATAATCAATATAATGTATTCACGGTAACTTCAAGATTTTCTGAAGCCCTGCTAAAGATCTACTTTCCAGCCCATTTCGTANGGCTACAAAACTATTGAGTATGATGGTGCGTGGTGACTGGTTTATATCCTCGCCAGACATGAGAGCCAATCACAACTTAGTTTTCTTCATCCAAGATGACAGTCTTATTTTACATTCCCCTCCACTCGGGATATTCATGCAAGTTTAGTACTTGTGTAAGTGGAACCCGTCACTCCAACTGGACATGACTACAAACTAAGTACAGACTATGCACAGAGAAGTGAGCACTTTTGAAAGCCTCTCATTTGGAAAAATAATCAATTAACATATTTTATTGTAGCCATAGACATTAACTTCAGAGTGGAGTGGGGAACACTGTGTTTATTACTAACATTGAAAAATTAATTTCAAAAGTGGGTTAAGGACAAAAAATAGCTGAAAGGTAAAAATAACTAGATCATCAAAACTGCTCACGGTGAACCACCTATAATAGCGATGTTCAAAGGTTTTCAACACTTTTGTCGTTAAGGCTTAAACTAGAGATGGGTCGAATAACCAAAAATGTTGATTCCGGTGCCAATCTACAATTTAAATATCGGTTCCAGTATTTTGAATACTTTCCTTTTGCTTGCAACTTTATTAAACCAATGCAGGTAAAATTCATTAAATGTTTTATTTAACTGTTATAAGGAAGAATTGAACAACAACAAAGTGTGAAGATAAGTTTTAATGTATACAGGAAAACTTGTTGTATCAAATTTATTTAAGGTTACAAAAGTTTGTTAAAAGAAGGTCAAAAGCTGTGGTGGGCAGCCGGNTTACAAAAGTTTGTTAAAAGAAGGTCAAAAGCTGTGGTGGGCAGCCGGATTTCTCATCTTTTTTTGTGCTTCTTTTATGGTGTCTGGGCGGCCCTTTTTTTGCGTCTTTTACACAGTGACTCACTGTTTTTTTTTTGCTGCGCTGGAATGTGACACCTCGAATGAAAAAAAACGCCTCTTCTTCATCTCTTACTCACGGCCCGCGGCCATCATGCCAAACAAAGAAGGCTTGGAGGAATGTATCGATCGGCTAACAGTGTTGTTTTGGGGAGGGCTGAGCGATAAAGAGAGAGAGAAGGGAGAGGAGTCTTGATGTAAGAGTGAGAGATGAGATAACAGACTGTTCCCATACACTTCCCTCCAAACATCACCGAACAGTTTAGGAACAGTTTACGACTACCACTCTGTAATTGTTTTTCCGTGTAAAGCACGCACCCCAGAAATGTTTTCCTTTATGTTGGGAAGAAAGGGCGCCGCGCTATACATGAGTAAATACCAGAGTAATTTTTGTAACAACAGAGTTTTGCCATTGCTGTGTAGAACCAAGAACCGAGTAATTGTTGTTAACCTAAAACNTTAACTTCAGAGTGGAGTGGGGAACACTGTGTTTATTACTAACATTGAAAAATTAATTTCAAAAGTGGGTTAAGGGCAAAAAATAGCTGAAAGGTAAAAATAACTAGATCATCAAAACTGCTCACGGTGAACCACCTATAATAGCGATGTTCAAAGGTTTTCAACACTTTTGTCGTTAAGGCTTAAACTAGAGATGGGTCGAATAACCAAAAATGTTGATTCCGGTTCCGGTGCCAATCTACAATTTAAATATCGGTTCCAGTATTTGGTTCTATGTATTTTGAATACTTTCCTTTTGCTTGCAACTTTATTAAACCAATGCAGGTAAAATTCATTAAATGTTTTATTTAACTGTTATAAGGAAGAATTGAACAACAACAAAGTGTGAAGATAAGTTTTAATGTATACAGGAAAACTTGTTGTATCAAATTTATTTAAGGGTACAAAAGTTTGTTAAAAGAAGGTCAAAAGCTGTGGTGGGCAGCCGGATTTCTTATCTTTTTTTGTGCTTCTTTTGTGGTGTCTGGGCAGCCCTTTTTTTGCGTCTTTTATGGTGCCTGTGTGGCCCTTTTTTTGCGCCTTTTACACAGTGACTCACTGTTTTTTTTTGCCGCGCTGGAATGTGACACCTTGAAAAAAAAAACGCCTCTTCTTCATCTCTTACTCACGGCCCGCGGCCATCATGCCAAACAAAGAAGGCTTGGAGGAATGTATCGATCGGCTAACAGTGTTGTTTACCGGGGAGGGCTGAGCGATAAAGAGAGAGAGAAGGGAGAGGAGTGTTGATGTAAGAGTGAGAGATGAGATAACAGACTGTTCCCATACACTTCCCTCCAAACATCACCGAACAGTTTCCGAACAGTTTACGACTACCACTCTGTAATTGTTTTTCCGTGTAAAGCACGCACCCCAGAAATGTTTTCCTTTATGTTGGGAAGAAAGGGCGCCGCGCTATACATGAGTAAATACCAGAGTTATTTTTGTAACAACAGAGTTTTGCCATTGCTGTGTAGAACCAAGAACCGAGTAATTGTTGTTAACCTAAAACCGGTTCCGAGTCAAACCTCAAGAACCGGCATAAATTGGAACCGAAGAACCGAACCGACCCATCCCTAGTTTAAACACAAAGTATGACAAAATCTATGCTTCCTGTAAAAAATTATTAAGATTTATTTTTTAGGTATATTTGTACAACTTTCAAGTGCTGTGGCCACAAAACAACTTCTGTTAAATTATTCCAGTAGACACACGATGCCTATAGGCTGCAAGTACGTCACGCTCTGACAAAGGTCCACTTGGTGTCCGTCAGTAATGCTGGCCAAACTAACTCACTACGGAGGAGTTTGAATAATAATACGCTTGACTTAAGTGAAGCCCCGAGACATGGTTGGACGGGTATGCCGTCGGCAAGAAGTGTAGTACGTTATGACGCTCGCCATCTTACGTGTGGACAACTTAGGCACTGGTACTGGTTTACTTGTGGTGGGGTGCGTCTCACCCGGGGTAGAACAGCGTCGAGTCGTCTGTGGTTGGAGGCTGCTACCTGTCCCAGGGCGGTTGGCGGGCTGGTCGTCCTGGAGCTGTGGTCCAGGAACGCTGGTCTGGCATCTCGGAGGTCGAGGCGGTCGGCTGCAGCTGCAAGAGGCCCTGGCAGGAAATGCCCAGTGCAACTGGCGATCTTGTAGATAGACTCGAATAAGGCACTAGGGAGGACTGGTAGGCGAGGCCTCTCCAGTTGGAGGGCAGATTGAGCTAGCTCCCATGGGGAGGGGCTGCTGAATGCACAAGGCAAGGGGTTGCAGAACAATGGGGTAGGTTTGGATGCAGTTACTGCCCTCTTAAGCCGCCACCTTGCACCGCTTCTATGGGTGAAGGGCACGGACGAGAATCTAGGAGTCCATCTCACGAAGTAGGAGCAGGCAACGAGTTCCCTGGCTCAAGTGTTCCAGAAGAGGTTAGGCCACTCAGAATCAGTCCTGTCACTCCAACTGGCTAAGTTCAACACGGTGGATAGAGTGGGTTAGCTGATCTGAATGTCTAGCTAGTTCACCGTGTGTATCCCTAGTAGTTGTTGCTCTACCTTACAATGTTCCAACTACTCAAGTACCTCATTCAAGGTACGGTGCGCTTCGGCTGTCAGGTATCTTGGCGAATGAGCTCCAAGGCATATAGAATCGACTATTGGTACATAACATAATCAAAGTAAATACAGTATTCACAATTGCGTAGCGTANCCGAATATAAGACGACCCCCTACATTTGACCTTTGCTAATGGGAAAAATTGAATTTGCCACAAATACTTATTGACAGGCCATAATGACAAAAAACTCATGTCAAATATCCCATGAAAATCATTTTTAATATAAGTAAAACAGGTATTAGCTTAGCAGCCATCTAAACCTTATAAGAAATAGAAACGAATGCAGTATTGAAAAGCTGTCCAGTGTCAATTATTTTTTCACTTGAATCAGACTCCCTAGTAGAACAATTCTCACAAACATTTCTTCGGTAATGGAAAAATGCCTGGCTGCAGCACAATAGTTATGCATTTTTGCATACAAGCCATAATTAGTTTAAAATTCGCATCATAACTAAGTCGTTCAAATTTTCTTAGTTGCGATGCCGAATGAAAGTTTTTTTTCTTCAATGTGACACTCATAATTAACACGTGCTCATTTACCAATACGATACAAAACCAGAAAACAACTTCGACCAGAAGTAAAAGTACGGAAAATAAATTAGAAGTCGTAGATACAGCTACTATCTCTTACAACCCCACACGTATTCACTCTGGGAATGTTGAACGTCAGAGCTAAAGTTGGTCATTAAACAACTTTGATCACTCTGTTATGAAGTGATCAGGCCTTGGCTGAACGGCCTGCCTGATCACACCTTCAAACATTGAACCAGGGCAAGAGCATGATTGCAATAATTACTTTCGAAAGACAGTTGCAGAAACCCTCTCCACAGGCCAGTAAACAGGACCGAAAATATTAAACAACGCGCCCGATATAGGCCAGCGTAACATCGGGAGCGGCTTCTTGTGTCGTTGGGCCACTGGAACGAAAAAGAACACTGAAGATGGGTGTGTCCAACCATCGTTAACCGCCTCCTAGAAACAACCTCCGGCAACATGAACAAGTTGGAGACTTTCCAATTAGATTGTAATAGTAATGGCGTGAGATAATAATACTTAATGCAATTAATTAGCATCTTGGTGTTCAATTTAAGCTCCCCCGATCAATAGTCACGTAAATAGTTATTGTATAATCCTTATGTTCAATAAACTCCATCTTATACTGCTGTGTTCTACCTAATCACGACTCATTATTTAGCTATGCCCATAACCTTTTTCAGGTATGAATGGACTTAAAATGTAAATTCATAACAACTCACGTTCACAGACATGACGGCATTTCGGTGATCACGTAGCTGGTCTAGATCACAAAATGTTTAGTTTACCACCATGTTACAATTGTATATATGGTAAATGCAACCTAACCGCCTGTAGTGTAGTGTAATGCACTGACCCATTTATGCATATTTAATACGTATACCAATATTTTAGCGGTGGTTTTGTCAGGTGTTTTCGCAATAAGAAATATCTACGCACATGGATTAAAGACCAGTAACAGAGCCTATTGGAAGAAAATCATGATGGAAATTGAAGTAAACCTCACTTTTTGTTGTGATTGTGTGTGTATTTCTTTTGATAATATTTACCAAAGATTAGAATATACCTGTGGAAACCATGAACGGAGTGCTATTACTATTACCTACATAATTTTTTTGTGATGTGAAAACAAGACGACCCCTAAATTTTTGAAAGTGAAATTTGGAACAAAATATAGTCATATTCGGGTGAATGCGGTACCTAGAAAAATTACAACTGCTCGTAGAATATTGTGACAAGACTTGAGTACAACAGATAAAAGCAGTCGGCGCTTTGCTCCGTGCTGCTAGGTGCAGGTTCTCTGTGTGCGGTGAGTAGGATGCTGAGTGTGGCGAGGCAAGTAACACCAGTATCAATCAGTAACTGTATTTAACAAACGTGTAATTTGGCCGCTAAAACCACACAGAAAACGGTCAAATTAAAACTTTAATGCAATGTCTGTCAATACAGAGGCTGGGGTGGTCAGAATCTGTCCAAAATCAAATTACTAATCCAAAATAATAAACAAATTTCCTGGGAACCATGAAGTCATAATTTTGAGTTTTGTTGGCAGAGGCAAGCGTCAAACAGAGACACAACTTTCTCTTGGTTAGGTGTCGGTAGCGATTCGCTGCAGTCGTCATTGTCTGTATGAACTGTCTTGCATTGGCAGAACAACATTCACCAGCTCCATGCTAGTCATCACGCCAGACATGTACATTGTCATCAACAGTAATGCAATCTGAGAAGCTGCAGATCACCTGTAGCTTCTCTTTTACACTTTCCCGGCACTCGAGCTAGGTGCAGGGTCATCCATGTAACTGGAGTTGCCATCCTGAATCCTGCATGGCATCCAACAGTCTACTGTTGTCTGCGCAAAATACTGTGGACCAGCATAGTACCAAGTATAGTTTCAGCAGCTTGAGAACTCGCTGGTCGAGCAACTGTAACCCACTGGTAGTGTTCAGCAGCAGAAAAACTGTAGTCTATGAAAAGCAGCACTGTTCGATTCTGTGATCCCATTTTTGCGTCAAAAGCAAGGAGCCATTCTTTGAACAGTTCTCTAGTCATTCATACTTTTCTGTACATAACGTATGTGCACATAAGTTCTAGTATGCCATGAAATTAATGACGCTTTTGTGATTTGCCAATCACAAAACGGTTCAGATTTTCACTGCCGTCCACAATTGCGTAGCGTAAAACAGTAAAACACTTTTTGCTGCGCTTTACACCCCGGTAAGTGTCAAGTTTTTTGCAGCGAGAGTTTTGTCAGGAAGATTATAAAATATCCCTGACTTACTTGTGTTGAAAATGTCCTGTGGTACATACCACAGAAAAATCACTTCACAAGAACAGATAACAGCCACCTGACCGACACGGCCCAACTCGCCAGATAACACACATAACACCAGTTGTTTACATGAAGCGAACACAGAACGTAAGCGGTATGTGCACTATCGTTTTTCTGTCATCACAGCTTGCGCAATCATGAAAATGAACCTTATATTTAATAAAAAAAATTGAAGGTTCATTGAAATGTTTACATCTTTTTGGGACAAGGGGAGGTCATAAACATCATTCTGGGGTACACTTTTATCCATAAGATGTTTGTATATTCAAATAAATAAATCTTTCATTTAAAAAACTTGTTAATTTTTGCACCGGAAATGTCTAAAAAATAGACTACTTTAACACAATTTTTGGGTTTTTGAGGATAAATATCAGCCAGTTACAATGTTACAAGGGCATCTACTTTACGAGGCCATTCTCAGCAACAGCAAGGCCTCGCATAATCGGGTCCCGACTGTATATTGTAAACAAAAATGCCTAAACATATTGTCTGCAATCATCAAAACAATTTAATACTACAGGAGAAGTGCAAAATAGATAATAAACTGCCAAATATAGCTGGCATATCACAACTGGATGCAGTATGGGAGACACTTACTTCTGGACCTTGTACTTGTCCTGGACGGCCTGCTGGGGCAGGGTGGCAGCACTGGCGTAGGTCTTGTTGAGGCCGGTGATGCACCTGGCCAGTTGCTGCAGACTGTAGCCCGTCACTCGCTCTAGCTGCTCTGTCCACGGCTCCAACTCCTGCTGATGGCGCGCCACTGCCACGGCCGCCGCCGCCTTCTCCGACGGCAGGAACTCCAGGTAGGGGTCCACCTCCAGCAGTGCGAGTTCGCTCAGGTACTGCCATCACAGATCAACAATTCAATGTCAGTTGGCAAAGAAAAAAAAAGTACTTTTACGAAATAGTTTATGGTTACTGTCCCATACAAACATCCTTGATGTGTCAGGTATATAAGGTTTTCAGCCTATAGAATTTGAGAAATGGGGAAAAAATATATTTAGTGATGGGCGAGTTTCATTTTTACAGCTTGGAGTCAAGTTGTATGAAACTCGAGTCAGTCAAGTACAGTGTAGGAATGCTGTTTGTTATGTTAACTGTTAGCATTATGAGGGTCGTTTTTATCGCAAATGCTATTTTTTCAGGTCTCTAATAATAAATCATTCAAAACCACGTCCTCTGATTTTCCCTGTAGCGAGTTACACTGCACTGGGGCTCGGTGCTTACCCATTATTAGGCGACCAAAGATGATGAAGAGGCACTTACATTTTATCACTTTATTCAAAATGTCTATCGAAATAAATTAATATAAATCCTCCAATTTCCTAGCAGGAAGTTACTTAAAATGAACTTTGTGCTTCGTAATACAAGTCACTCAATGTTCTAAAAAATTTTGGTGACAAGGGGAGGTTAAGTATACGCTTCTGGGCATATAATTTTATTTGCGAAGATGCTGTCCATTGAGTTAAATTTATATAACAATTTAAATCAATTTGATTTACGACAGATACAACGAAACACAAACTTTAAGGGGAAAACCACCTTTAATCACAAAATAAAACATCTTTGCAAATAATAATNCACCTTTAATCACAAAATAAAACATCTTTGCAAATAATAATTCCTTGTTAAAATGTATTACCTAACATTTTCAGGCGAGACAATTTTCATTAAAATACAAGTGATGATAGGTGCAACTATTTCGAGCGACAGATAATCTTCATAAAATTTCTACGTTCGCCAGTAGCACTTTATTTGCTTTGCGGCCAGTACGTGAATGCAAGCNACAGATAATCTTCATAAAATTTCTACGTTCGCCAGTAGCACTTTATTTGCTTTGCGGCCAGTACGTGAATGCAAGCGTGCGCGGCCGAGAGAGGATGTGCTTTTTCTTACGCTAGAGAACAGTTTCCTCTCTCGATGGCATGTAAGGGGAGGAAGGAATGTGCACGGCTGCAAGAGACAGAGAGGGGCGAGAGAGAGGACACTAGGTCGCCACAATGGTTGCTAGGTAACCATTTCCCCNACGGCTGCAAGAGACAGAGAGGGGCGAGAGAGAGGACACTAGGTCGCCACAATGGTTGCTAGGTAACCATTTCCCCTATCGTCAAGGGGAGATAAGTCAGACTGTCGCACCGTGCCGTGGCCGCACTCCTCAGACGTGTTGCGAAGACTACGTGCCAAACAGCAGTGAGAAACAGCTGTACACGTAATGTATTTCACATCCAGTTACTAAAGGTTTGCATACACAACAATCTTAAAAACTATCGTTGCTGGAAATCTTAGGTGACAGGACCGAAATATAATTAGATTGATGCAACATCCGGTAAACGATGCGAGGGGTTAGCTTTATCATTATTTATATAGGAGTTTCGCAGGGTGNAGATTGATGCAACATCCGGTAAACGATGCGAGGGGTTAGCTTTATCATTATTTATATAGGAGTTTCGCAGGGTGTATATGTGATGGTTGCAAATCTGACGTTGGCAGAAGTGGCAAAATGGCTTTTGCTGAACAGGGTGTAAAATTTTTCTTCCTGCAAAAAAATACTTCAAATTACACCAAGTTTTTACANAGATTGATGCAACATCCGGTAAACGATGCGAGGGGTTAGCTTTATCATTATTTATATAGGAGTTTCGCAGGGTGTGTATGTGATGGTTACAAATCTGACGTTGGCAGAAGTGGCGAAATGGCTTTTGCTGAACAGGGTGTAAAATTTTTCTTCCTGCAAAAAAATACTTCAAATTACACCAAGTTTTTACACATTGTGTTTTTTAAACCTGACCAGACCAGTTAAGATGTGATAAATCTGTGTTTCCACGGCAGAAATAAATAAACTGTAACATGAGTTGTGACCACTGCATGTGAAAGGGTATTATTGTGTTTGACGCTGGATCAGCGTGTGCGAGATTGTAAATATTGGATGTGCTAAATTTATGCATTTTAAACGTGAACTGTTTTTATGACAAATGTTAATTATTTGTAAGTCACATCTGTTCATTACAACTTTGTATATTTGCCCTTGGTGTTTGAAAAAACAATTGTGTAACATGCTTATGTTTCTGTGATTTGAATGTTTGCCACAATTCCAACAAATTACTAAGCCCTTCCAAAATTTTTTTAATAAATAAGCAAATAAACCCAGTAAAAACTAAGTACCTATGCTAAGAAATATGAGTGGAATAAACATTACGGTAGGCCTATTTGCAGGAATGTAAATCACTATCTTTTTCGCTGCTACGTACAAAAAATAAACAATTCAAGTTGCGTGCTTGAACTTACTGCCTTGTTTGTTCGACTAGTTGCTCCTTCGTTTTGATATTTATTCCAATTGAGGCCGTCCTTTTAATGAAAACCCAAAATCTCAATAAAGAGTTTAAATACTACAGTTGTAACAGGGTTAAACACAGTCGCAGCAAAATATTAATGTGTATTATGTGAAATGTGCTATATCTAGGCCCCCACTTTTACAATCAATAAAATGAGCTGATTTAGGTCATTAAAATTTTACAATTTCGTCAAATAAATTTTACAGCAAAAAAAAATGCATGCACTATTATTAGAACATGAATCTGTTGTTTATGTTACTGATTTCCATCAAACTAAATGGAATTTGTTATTCATTCTTTTAGTCAATACATATTTAAGTGGAAAACATTCAAAAATATTTAATGATACGGATGAAAGAACAACCCTACAAGAGCACACTTCTCATGCAACACACATTGTCATTCCACAGTAAATTTTGTGCGATAAACCTTTTATTTTATCAAGACATTTAAAAATTCCCAAGAACATTCACTAGCATTTGAGTTTTACAAGATTGTCACACCACCCACATTAAGTTTTTGTTCATTTGTAGCTAACAATATTTTAATTAAATCACGTTCAGTTCAATATTACTCCAACACAAATCCATAACCTAACCACAAAATAGTACATATTATATTATTGATAAAATAAAAATACTCCGTACACAGAAAATGTTTTTACAAAGAAGTGGCAGAAACCTATTTGTTTTTGTTTTCTTGGCAATATTAAAAATTACACAAATCCTCTTTTAATTCCGCTGTCATAATTTTTTATCCCCGTTGTCTATATATTTTTTACGTCCTCCACTAACACTAAACCGCTGTGCACACGGCACAGCAGTGTCTCTTTTCCCGCCCACTCGATGGTTTTCAATAAAGTTTTGCACTTCCGTCGACAAAAAATCCTTCACTTTCAAACTCCCGGGCATGATCTAAAACACTATTTCTGGAATTCTTAACTGGTTTTGCGACATAACTACAATCCACATCCTCGCTCTGCCATATTCGCTAGTTGTCAATAACCTAACCACAAAGCACAGGAGATGAGTAAAATCTGCATTTTTTTTATACAGCACGAATGTTTACTGCGTAATGATTACATTCCACAAAAAAAATATTAATGTGTGAGATATATACGTACTATTTACTTTCATCACATCAAAATTTTTGGTTAGAGATTTTAGTTTATAAATAAAATACAGGTACACGTGAATCTGCCCATGAACGAGCCCCATAGCGATTCGGCTCGATATATATTGAATTGTACGTGCAACGATAATCTTTTGACCATGCTACCTATCAATTTATGAATTGTTCTTGTAGCGTTAAATTTTGTTGCGTTGTTATAGTGTAAACGAGGTGATCACGCAAATAGTTTCGTTATCCACACATATGTGAAGTAAATGAGAAATAAATCTGTATAACAAATTACAAATTTTAAAACTACTATAAAGTAGCTCACACTGTGGTTTTAGATACACTAAAAAGAGTAATTTTGTCTATGTTTCACGAATACGGAATTATTACAGAATTTCACAAATAAACATAATTTATAAATATTTTGCATTATTTCACAGTATTTTGCAGTTCTCAAAAATTTCTAGGCCCTGGCTATATCACATATAACAAATATGTTAACAACGTAAAATAAAAACCATAAGAATAATTGTCAATATAGATATTGTTAAAAAGTCATAAAGCTGATCTAAATATCATTACAATCCTAAATTGTGAACACCCACATGCTACGCCCTTAAATCATTAATTTACCCGCATCCATTGATCAGATATTCTGTCCGAAAACCCAAATATATTCGGAACTATTGTTTATCTGTGAAAAAACTATCTTAAAACTGGTACTACAAAAATTCAGTAGCGCCAAGAGCAGGTAAACAGACACTCCCTAACCTCAGATGCTAGTATACGCAACTAGTTGTAGTGAAACGTTGCAATTGTTAACAACCACGTAATTTATTTTTGATAATTCAGTCACTATTAGTTTTAAATTACTCACGTCGAAAAACAGGTAAAACTTAATTGCAGGCATTTCTTGGTTTCAAGTCAGCATACGAATATTTGCACAAATAAAACACTCATGTTTAATGGGCATGGTACGGACCAGAACCAAACATTCCTAATGGCGGAATGGATTTGAACTTTACTCTGGTTCCACAAAGGAAACGTAATAATATTTAGGTCAGTGCGGTAAATAACCATGTAAATTACAAGCATTAAAGGGGAACAGTATGTTTTCACTGATTAATTCTGTTTAAGATAAAATTATGCTAGTAACTTTTTTTAAGAGTAATACAGTGATATCAACTGTCACACAAGATGGCGAGTGTTGTCAACTTAGACCAAGTTTAATTTGGCGAAATTTAAAAACATTTAGCGGGCAACGGAATTTCTAGCGGAGTAAAATATTATTTAAAAAATCGGATTTTCACATGTTAAACTCAAAAAACTGTGTTAAATTTGCCTCCAAAGAGTAAAAAATATAAAATGCAGCATTACTATGATGAAACTACGTGTGATACTTTATTACTGTACTTAACTTTTAACAATGTTTAGCAGGTTTCTGTATTAAATCATTGATTTTAATAAATTGTGTTTGATTTTTGCCATTTTTTTTACATTTGGCAGCAATTTAGTGAATTTTATGTAAACCTTTGGCAGATTTCGAAATTAAGTGCATTTCAATATTTTATAATACAATACTTATATTGAATGATTGAGATAAGTTTTTTTCATCTAGTATTTAAGATATGCCCACTGTTCATTACAGGCAATCAACTCAGTATACCAAAGGATGAAAATAAATTTTTTTTTGAGGTTAGGTTATACTTTTTGAGGAGAGTGGTCTACATGTTGAGTTTTCCCACATGCTGAGTTTTTTTTCAGTAGGTCCCATGAAAAACGAATAATAGAGGTTTCACTGTATGTTCTTTCAGCACAGGAGTTCAGGTTAAAATTGGTCAAACAATTTGTTAGATAGAACAAATTAACCTCTATAGATGCAGACATTATGTACAGTGGACTAGACACATTAGTAGTAAAAAACAAACAAACAACCACCATTAAACTTATTTTGAACACATTGATAGGTCTATGTTACGTATTTGTCAAGTTTATCTAATATAAATCAATGCACATGGGAATATTAAAGAAAACATTCATAATACAGTAGAACTCTGTTACAGTGGAAACACGTTATAACGATAGCCAACAATGGCAAAATAAATTACAGGTGTAGCGAGTTACCATTATAACAAAATTTACCGCACCCAATAATTTATTTGTTATTGTATTTGCCCTAGTACATCCTGTGTTTAACGAATGCCGTAAACAATGTAGGCAGCGACAATACAAAAAAATGGAGATGTCTGACAGCGGCATTATGTAACGACCGGCAGGCACGACCTTGCTTTCTCCTCAATTCTTGTTCCCCTCCTCAAAGTTTGTGGGGGAGATAGAGAGAGAAAGAGAGAGAGAGAAAGAGAGAGAGAGAGAGAGAGAGAGAGAGAAAGAGAGAAAGAGAGAGAGAGAGAAAGAGAGAGAGAGAAAGAGAGAGAAAGAGAGAGAAAGAGAGAGAAAGAGAGAGAAAGAGAGAGAAAGAGAGAGAAAGAGAGAGAAAGAGAGAGAAAAAGAGAGAAAGAGAGAGAAAAAGAGAGAAAGAGAGAGAAAAAGAGAGAAAGAGAGAGAGAAAGAGAAAGAGAGAGAAAGAGATAGAGAAAGAGAGAAAGAGAAAGAGAAAGAGAGATGTATATATATAAATATATATAGACACGTATATATAAAATATATAGACATGTATATATGTAATATATATATATACACATATACATAAAATATATATAAAGGTATAAAATTATATGTGCAACAATAATCTTTCGACCTTGCTACCAAACTATTTCTTTTACATTTTTATAGACAACATGACCACCACGTAATTAATATGCACGTATGAAGGAAATGAGAGATAATGCTGTACAACTAATGGAAAATTGTAAAACTTAATGTTTGTAAGAGTTATCACGGTAAAAGAAGCTCGCACTATGGTTTTAGGTACACTTAAAACAAGCGATTAAGTGCGAAAACCGGAATTATCACAGAATTTCGTGAATGAAAATAATTTCTCAGTATTTTGCATTATTTTGTGGTTAATAAAAATTTCTAGACCCATTTATTAGCGCTTACTATTTGGCATATTTGATTGTGTATATCATTTCCTTTCCTTTTATTTGTTTGTGCCGGGACCTTTGGTAATTCTGTTCCTTTATTATGCCACTTCCGTTTGTAATTTTGTTGTGGCATTTTGTTTAAGATGTTTGTGTCAAGGACTCGGGACATTTCTGTGTTGGAAGTTGACATTATATTGCATCGGTTTCTTATCTTTTGGTCGTACATGGGCACAAAAGTTATTTTGATTCAAATCTGGTCGACAGCGTTCCCATGGACTACTGCACTCCATTTCCTCTGCTGTGTGGCCTATCTACAGCTGGATGCCAACAGAAGCTGTGGTGTGCGTTACATGCTATCTGCACGTGCAAGGAAGTTCGTTCTTTCGCAGCAGTGAATGTTACACGTTCATTTCAACAACAACCCATCTTTAGTAATCTAAATAAAGACAAAAATAACATTAAACCAAAGTAAAATATTAAGAATGCNTCACAGAATTTCGTGAATGAAAATAATTTCTCAGTATTTTGCATTATTTTGTGGTTAATAAAAATTTCTAGACCCTATTTATTAGCGCTTACTATTTGGCATATTTGATTGTGTATATAATTTCCTTTCCTTTTATTTTTGTTTGTGCCAGGACCTTTGGTAATTCTGTTTCTTTATTATGCCACTTCCGTTTGTAATTTTTTTGTTGCATTTTGTTTAAGATATTTGTGTCAAGGACTCGGGACATTTCTGTGTTGGAAGTTGATATTATATTGCATCGGTTTCTTCAACAACAACCCATCTTTAGTAATCTAAATAAAGACAAAAATAACATTAAACCAAAGTAAAATATTAAGAATGTTAACTGTATCTGCAACATAAAAATGACAATTCATATTTCAACTATTNCTAACTATCTATCTGCAACATAAAAATGACAATTCATATTTCAACTATTAAATGAGGCTCTTGAAAGTTTTTTTTGACATACTGTGCTAAATTGTTGCTTGGTCAAAGGCTGTTACACTTTTATATAATTTTCACACTACTGAGCGACATAGTACTGGCAACGGTGATAATGCAAATGATACAAAAACTATAATTATAGAAACAAGTTTATCAATGAAATATCTCCCTGTCATATACGTATTTCAACAACTTTATAAGTAAGTAATCATATGCATGCAATTAAGTAAACCTATATGTGATCATCCTATGTTGTAGTGCATTTCCCACAAGATGGGGTAGAAAAAAGTGCACACACACTTTATATTCAACGATTATCGTATAAACGTGGGATGGTTAGTCTTTGAAATTTGACTGCCAAAAATATAAAAAGTAGTAATACTTTTTAGATGAAAGAATAGCATCATTTTATCATAAGGCATAATTTATTGAGAATAAAACATTAATAAATCCAACAAATTTAACATAACTATAACAATTAAAAAGAATTTAAAAAAAAAAAAGCAGTTTTGTGGGTACTGCAAGATTTTTAGGTTTAAATTTACAGTGATAAAATAATTTTTTATCGCCCACAAAACTGTTTACTAACTACTACAAAATTTGCACTCATTTTAAAATTACTCGAATAAATTTTGTAGTCAATTGAAAATAATTATATTATTACCACAGAACATTTAGCAAGGCGAATTTAAACATTTCGTAGCTATCACTAAATGTTTCCAATGTGCCCAAACAGAACAACAAACTTTCCAGTTTACAAAACAAATCCCGTACATACGAAGCATATGTTGATGTTCACATATTCTGCATTTGTACCAACACGATATGTTAATATACAAATCTTGCAATATAATTTTACGAAGTCATTTTCTGTGGAAAAAATGTCCCCGAAATTCATAATCGCAAATTTCACGATATTGCTAGATTATAATTTCATGAATTTTTACAAAAACATTTACATCCACGTCTTAATAGCAATTCTACATATAAGTACAACAATTTATTAAAATAAAGCGGTAAACTTATTAATTCAGAAGAAAATTAACATAGTATTAATTCAGTAATATTTATGCAGCCATATTTGTAACACTTAACGTTCTGCTATCACCCGCTCGCCTTAGATTGTCTTCTGCAAATGGAATTGGTAACAATGTCCACAACACGACTCGCGCTAACGGCTGCATTTGTAGCATCAGTCAATTAGCGTGGCTAACCAAATACTTTTAATAAAAGGCAAAAAATCAACAGCATCGTTTAATTGCACTCTGCTTACAGCTATTTTCTTATGTGTCGTGCACAAATAGTGTTATTTAAAAACCATATTAATGAATTTACTGGCTACTGGATTACTGTTCACATGTGTTGTCTGTTATTTTGCAGTTAATGCAAAAGTCATAATTTTTGCAATTTGTAGTAAGTAAATTATGCAGAAAAACTCAGGTTTTCGCATAACACCATATAATCTTGGCACTACCGATTGATTATGCAAACTTTCTAAAAAATCTATTCAGCACAAATTGTTGCAATTAATCGCTCAAACCAACTAATACGATTTTACTGCTTCAGATGCCAATTTTACATAATTATGTGATTTTGCAAAGCGTTTGTGCTTATTTCACAATTTCAAATAAATAAAGCAAATTTCACAATTCTGCTCGCGAAACAGTTGTCCCTAATAATATAGAAACGGAGGTGAGAAGGGACTACAATAGGTCGTGGAATAAAATCATGATAATAAAGCCAACTCTTCAGAACCAAAACATACCACCTAGATAGGATACCAGAGGGAAGAGTATTCCGAACTAGAGGATACCAGAATGAAGAGCAAGTGCACACCTGCTAGATTCCTCAGTAGAACTAATCCCGACCGTCCTACAAAGACGAAGATGACGCCTACTTTCAGCGTAGTCCCGTACCGCAACGCTAACTACAAGAAGGCGACAATACAATAAAAAGCTTACGCTAGGGATTGTGGCAGCAGCTGTCTTACCAGGCTGAGGTTGACGACAGTCACCGGCAGCTCGACGAAGGAGCAGTAGATCGTGATGAACATGTAAGTGGTTGGGACGGACACGTCAAACGACAGCACTTTCAGAATCAGGTGCTCCATCTTCAGCACCTGGCTCTTCGAGTACGTGTCATCCGTTATGTACACAAACTCGTTCACGTCCGGCGGATAGATCTCTTCATATTTCCTGTCGATCACGATGAACATCACGACACTGGGCATACTAAATGTCTCCACACACACGAGAAACAAAGACTCATTTGTAAGAAATACATCAACAAGCTTACGTCAAACAAAATCCGAATCAGCAAAAATTCAACTTAAATCTATTTATTTCATTTAATCAATGTTTTGTGCATGCCAACATCCTTTTTACAGAACAGCACAAGGTAGGGCCTAGAGTAGTGTTGGGAAAGCCACTAACTGAAGTGCCAGCAAATTGCATGAAGAAGCAACTCTCAGGGTGCACAAAGTGGTTCAAACAATGCCAACTGGCTTGGAGTTTTGAAAATATAATACATTTTTTATTGTGTTGTCTAACTGCAATGAACAAAACCAAGCCTAAACACACAAACCTCATAGCAAGCATGCATGCATGTCCAGTCACTGTAAAATGACAGTGCAGATGACGAAAGTGGCACAAAATTCTACTTTTACATGCTGAAAACTGCAGATGAGAAAGAAATGCTTATATAAATTAGTGATAATTATTTATCCCTCTAAATAAATTACTCAGTTTTTAGCCTACTTTCCAAAAGGAAAGAAAGGCTTACGAGATTACTATCCTGTGTGTGTGTACCACCACTTTCAATCTTTGAACGCTAGAACCGAATTTCACCAAACTCGGTACACATATAGTACTAAGTAAGGACACCTGACTTCTACAGTTTTCAACCACACCAAGCACTTACTTTCAAAATGGCGGTCATTTTAAAATTTAGGGCAATGTCATATCACCGAAACCAATAAACCAATTTAAACCAAATTTTGTATGCCCACAGCACAAGGTGTAAGAATTAAATTCAAAGGTGAATATTGTTGTTGGTCTGCCATTTTGAAAGATAACTCCACATGAAAAAATAAAGATTTTATGCTATATCTCGAAAATTACTCAGCCTATTATCGCCAAATTTGGCACGAAGTAATACTATTACTGACCAGGTAAATTTCAGTAATTGAACTTACTTAAGCACTTATTTTCAAATGACTGTCTTACAAATATTTTAGGTTTATTTGGTATTACTACAATACTGTTAAACCAATTTTCACCAAATTTTGTACGCAAACAGCATCTACTACAAGCATCGTATTCGCCAAACAACCACTTTTGTCGGCCATTTTGGAAGTTAGTGCCACATGAAAAATAAAGCTTATATATTATATCACAAAAACTACTGAACCAATTATCACCAAATTTGGCATATAAGAAATATTATAAGCCAGGTAAATATGACTAATTAAACATTATTAGGCACTTATTTTCAAAATGGCAGCAATCTAGATATTTTATCATAGTATGCTATATCTTCTAAAACATTTAATCAATTACAACTTAACTTTGTATGGTGGGAGTAAATATGACAAACATCAAATGTGTGTATACGGAGGCTCTTTATTTCCTCACTTTGTAAGAGTGTCAACTGAATAAATAAAGTTTTTATGTCATGTCTCGAGAAACAATTTTCAGATTCTTACCAAACAAGTAGTACTGCGGTAGGTAATGTTAACCGACATGTTTTAGGTACGTTGAACACTTGAAATGGCATCCATACAACTATTTTAGTTTTGTATGTTATATCGTCGTAACCATGAAATTAATTCCGACAAAACTTTGTATGATGGCTGCATATATTACAACAATCAAATGTGTTTGTCCGCCATTTTGTCAAATAGTATCACTTGACAAATTGAAATTATGAGATCTCCAAAAAAAATTTTATTTATACAAAATTTGGCAAACAATTAACACTACAGCAGGCTATGTAAAAAAATAAATTTTGAGTGGGTCATACACATATATTTTTAAAATGTCTACCATATAAACACGTTAGCTCCAAATTTTTTATCTACGAAACTGCAAAACAAATTTCAACTGTACTTTGTATGCAGACATCAGTTATGTCCGTCAAAATAGTCTATGCAAAGAGTCATTTTCTCAGCCGTTTTGCAAGATAGCCCCACATGACATAGAGTTTTTATACTGTATCTCTGGAAACAATCAACCAATTTCTTTCAAATTTGGCGAAGAAGCTGTGCTGTGGTAGGTTATATTAATTTATATGTTTAAAGTCGGTAAGTTTCTTATTTTCTGGATGGCAGTATACAAATATTTTAGCTTGGTGTGCTATATTTACAAAACTGTGTACCAGATTTAAATTTAACTTTGTACATTTAATCTATGACAATAATGATACGTGCTAATATTTAAACTTTTTGCTCTCCATTTATGAAGATTGTCACATGATCAATGGAGGTTTCATGCCATAACTCTAGAACCAATATGCATAGAGACCATCCTTTGCCTGATTTTTTGCAAAGTAGTGTCAGTTGAGTAAACTGAATATTTTGTCAGACTAATTTCCACAAGTGAGAGCTGTCACTCTCCAGTACAATCCGAGCACAACTCCAATAGTAGAGGCATTCAAACACAAAAGCCTGCTACAGTTAAGCCTCCATTAACGAATATTCCATATAACGAAAAACTCCGTACAACAAAGTCAAGATTTATTGCCGCCAAACATCCATAAGGACAATGTAGTTTTAACCTCCAAATATAGTAGGGCTGGGCCGATACCAATACTAGAGTATCGGCCGATATCAGCAGTATCTGTAGCATCAGTAAAATATATTGCCGATACTACTGTATTTATTTTCTATTTCCCGTGTATCCACTTACATTACACCCATTCACTCATGATATTTACTGTTATATCTATCCCAATTTTCTCCCAATTCTGTTTCTTATTCCGTGAAGTTTTCCCGATAAAAATGAATGCCGAATTAAAAACATAGAATGGTAATACGGTCTTTGTGTACCTTCACTAGAAATGCTCTGAATCTGCTTGATTAAGTTAAATACAAAATCCACACACAGAGAATGTATGTAAATGTACTGAAATGATAAACGCAGCGAAGCATGACATGATGGCGCGTGTGTGAGAGCGAGTGAAGGAGAAAGCGCAAATGAATCCATGCGCATGCGCAGTGAGTGTGTCATTTGTTTTCTGCCAAGTGTACACAGATGACTTCCTTTTGGTTATGTTAATGTAGTGCAGAAGTTTTCTAGAAATTATATCATGCAGGCAGATCAATTTAGTGGCGATAACTATTTAATACAATACTCTGTGGAAGAAGTTTATAGTTTTGTTTTTGGCCCTGCAAGGTAAAACTGAACGTCTTGATGTGTCAAACATCATATGATTTCAAGAATATTGTGCATTTCCCGAAACAATATAATTTTTAAAAAATACCGTAAACATTAAGGGAATTCGTAATTATATGTATATTATTCTTTTCGCAAATTTTTTAGTGTTACGTTTTTAACTTTTGAATTTGTTGCGGTTAGCTGTGTTTGTTCAATCATACCACAGAATGTAAACAAAATAAATCAAGCGCCGCGTCTTGGAAGTTAAATACGTGTATTAACACAGATATTGGGTGATATTTATAATGCTGAAGATATCAAAATATTAGCCCACACATCCCGATTAATTAATTATGCACAATTATTTTTATACTAATGATGAATTAAACATTTTAGGTTGAAAACTTCTGAGTTCACTCGAAGATTTATTTTTTTTAGTCNTAATTATGCACAATTATTTTTATACTAATGATGAATTAAACATTTTAGGTTGAAAACTTCTGAGTTCACTCGAAGATTTATTTTTTTTAGTCAATGCCAAAGTCGAAGGAACAAAATTTTTTGATTCAATTTTGAAAATGTGAATCTCTGCGCGTCCCGGACGACAACTAGACGTAGTAATTGAACGACGGTTTGTTATGCGGTGTTGAGCTCATGATGCTTTTGACATAGCTTTTTGCTTGATCGCGCCAAAGTTCCACCATTTTTCGTTAGTAACAAATTGTAATTAGGCGCTCACTTGTGAATGCAAAGATTTTGTGAGAAACACTTAGTCTGTTACCAGTTCGACTCGCGAAAACACACCTAATATTAACGTAAATATTTGTGTATTATCAGCACTGTGTTGTTATATGTTTACATGTTGTATGCCGGCCAAGATATTGATTTAGAGTTTTTTATGATTTTGTGATAGTTAAACCGTTTCAATGGCAGGGAAGAAAAGTNGCCGGCCAAGATATTGATTTAGAGTTTTTTATGATTTTGTGATAGTTAAACCGTTTCAATGGCAGGGAAGAAAAGTGATGTTTGGAAGTATTTTGTTATATAATCAAATGAAGATACCAAGGCAACATGCACTTTCTGCCATGCAAAAATTTCCAGTGGTTCTACTAACACACAAGGATTTACTATGTCAAACAAGAAAACATTTAGAATCAGTTTGAGAAAGAAGCACGCACTTGTTTTGAACATGCTCAGACTTGTGTGTCTGGCGCCAGTGGTAATGTAAGTGACGCAAGTCAACTTTCCTGTGCTAGTAATTCATCCATGAGAAGTGAGGATTGTAGTTTACTTCCCTGCCAACCATCCTCGACTATGACCACACCGATTTACAGAGTAAACTGAAATTTCACAAAATCAATGACATGTTTTTGAAACAAACACCACTATCAACCTGCAGCTCAAAGCACATACAAATCACAGAGTTCATTGACAAAATGATATGTTGCAACATACTTCCNCACTATCAACCTGCAGCTCAAAGCACATACAAATCACAGAGTTCATTGACAAAATGATATGTTGCAACATACTTCCCTTCAGGATCGTTGAAAGTGAGGAATTTAATAACATATAATTTTTGGAACCAAGACATAAAAAACCTGACCGAACAACATTCTCCAGGACTGTAATTCCTGAGCTGTACCAAAGGGTGCAGAGTATAGTTGAGGGGCGTTTTATTGGCGTGGAGCATGTTAGTTTGACTTCTGATTTGTGGTCCACACATGCTGTGATGATTTTATTTCACTCACTGCTCACTTTGTGGACAACAATTTTGAACATCAATCCTTGTGCTCAGAAGTTGTGCCATTTTCATTAGCAAAACACACTGCAGATAGCATAGCCACAATTGTGAAAGAATCCGTGGAATTGTGGGAATTAAATGCTGGGAATATGATAAATGGTGTTGCTCAAGCAAATTATCATCATGTTCCATGCACTGCTAGCATATTACAGCTAGTCATCAAACAAACTTTCTTCAGTCAACAAAATATTTCAGATACCTGTGCAAAAGCCAGACAAATAGCAGCACATTTCAAACACACTATCAGTTCATCCAAACTACTGAAAAATTTCCAGAAAAATCACCACATGCCTGTTCATCGTCTCATTCAAGATGAACCCACACGTTGGAACAGTACCTACCTCCCACACGTTGGAACATGGCTCACTCCAGAAATAAACATCCACACTGAGTTGACATCAAGCGAATAGTCTCTTTTGGAACATGCAGTGAATAATAGCAACCCTTAATATCAGCAATGAAAATGTAACAGGTGCGGAAGTGATCCAAACAGTAACTGGCCTTAAATCTGAATTAACTACTCTGACTGAAGAGCAGCATTCCAGATTGAAAGGTGTTCAGAGGGACGTGATGCATTCATTGTGCTCTCGTTTCAGAAGGAACGAGACTAACAATGTGTTTGCGATTGCAACATTATTGGACCCCAGGTTCAAAACTGTTTTTGCAGAACCTCATAAATGTGCTTCTGCAACCCAACAATTAACAGAAGAAATTAGAGAATACCAATGTACACCACCTGCAAATACTTCCTGTGGCATATCTACAGATGAGGAACATGACTCCAAAAAATTGAGAGGGATGCTTTCAATATACTCTAATATTATTAATAAAACTAGCATACCATCTACTTACATGTGTCCAGAGGCTGAAGTTGAAATGATCTCGCAGAGCCACCTATTCCTATCAATTCCAACCCATTAAAATACTGGAAGACCTCACCACATACTAGGTTGGGCAATATCTGTCCTCACCAGCTGGGTCTGTGGCATCAGATATCTTCCAAGAAAAGGTGTTCCTTGAACCCTGTGAGAAGCTACCTCAGCTGGTCTTCTTAAATAAAAATATTTACATCTTGAAATCGTGCAAATATAAAATATATGATATGCTTTTTGGAGTGTAAACAATAATTTTTACTTTTCGTAGTATAAAGCTGTTAAAACTTCTTTTGATTTAATTTGCTTGTGACATAATTTTTTTATAGATTATTGATTAAAACTGTGTTGTGTTTTAGAGTAATGTAATGACTGTAAGAGCCTTATTTTAAGTGTTCTTAGAAACAAACAATATTTTTTAATAATAAATCAATCTTGAAAGCATTAACATATTCTTGTATCACATAAAAATCACCTCTAATGCAGGTATCTGCATAAAATATCGGCAGAATCGGTTCACAAGAATCAGTATCGGTTGAATCTGCAAAAAGTGATATCGCCCCTGCCCTGAAATATAGAAATTTATTTAGTTCGATACTGTAACATTCTCTTCACAACGAACGGCCGCTATCAGAAAACACCCATAAATATTAATATTCTACATGCCACTCACTAATCTTTCTCCATCTGCAGGCTATAAATATGTGTATAACCTAAAGGCACCGCCATAAAAAACAGTAAATAAACTTAATACAAGTAGCTTCATGACGCATATGATTGGTGCATGCGCCCACTTTGAACAAAATGGCTGGCCAACTCGCATCTGTGACTTGAGCGGTAAAGTGGCAGACTTCGTTAACATGACTTGGGCATGATCACGACCATGCAATATGTGCTTCTATGGTCAAAGGTGCGCATACACAACAGTGTACTCCATGGCTGATATAAAACCACTTTTTTTTTTTCATTACTGCATTAGCGGTGTATTTATTTGCATTTTAAACTTGCAAAATGAATGCAAATGCAAAAAAGTGGTGGCAAATTGATATTGAAAACAAATTACAAATTTTAAATGCTGTACATCAAGGGAAAAAAAAGTGCAATATTGCCAAATGTTTTCACATCCTGGCATCTACATTATCAACAATCATTTCAAATCGCACGCAGATTGAAAACAACAGTGCCTCGGTTGGGACAAATCGAAAATGTGTTAAAGTACGTAAAAATTAAGGCTTGGAAAAGAAACTTTTGGATTGGTTCATGGNGTAACATGACTTGGGCGTGATCACGACCATGCAATATGTGCTTCTATGGTCAAATGTTTTGACATCCCGGCATCTACATTATCAACAATCATTTCAAATCGCACGCAGATTGGAAACAACAGTGCCTTGGTTGGGACAAATCGAAAATGTGTTAAAGTACGTAAAAATTAAGGCTTGGAAAAGAAACTTTTGGATTGGTTCATGGAGACTAGGGCATCAAACAATGTATCTGGACTAGGGATGGGTCAGTTTGGTTCCAATTTATACCGGTTCTTGAGGTTTGACTCTGAACCGGTTTTAGGTTAACAACAACTACTCTGTTCTCGTTTCTACACAGCAATAAATTTACTAATATTCTGAGATGATGATATACCTAGTACGAAACATTACGAATTAATCTAGTTACGGTAAAGATCCGTAGTTACAAATATAACTATAACGAGAAACTTATCCAAACAAACAAAAATTGCATTCACGCCAAAACTATTATATAAGCTAATTCACCTGGAACAAGCATGTTTTTTTTCTTGGCCGCTATACTTTCTTGCAGCGAATTACTACTATCATTGACAGCAAATAAACATTAATTTATTTAGCACCACTGTTTGCAAAAGTGGTTTTTTAGGACAGGCATTTAATCAAATACAGTATTTGGTTTAATAGATTCTATCAGTTAGACGAGACAAAACGTAAACATTCTCGTGATGGCAATGTCATAGATAAATATATACAGAGAAGATCCTACACTCAGCATCGAGCAAAACAAAATGGCTGGTGTTTATGTATAGATTTTTGTCTTTGAATCGTTCTAATTGTTATATGTGCACAACTTCCTAGTGTATTTCCATCTCCGTTGTATTATATAACAGAAAAAAACCGTAAACAAACAGCGAGTACAATACGTGCGAGGATTTTGTGAGTACTTTTAAATGTGATACATGAATAATGTTTAGCGTATGACAAACAGGTTTTTAAGGTATTTAAGACTGAAATTATTAAAATGTCATCCGTTTGGGAACATTTTAGCATTGACGTCATGGGCAATAAGTATGCAGTTTGCAATTATTGCAAACGTCGTATATCCCGAGGATCTTGTAAATTAACGTCAAATCTCCACAAGCATGTGAAAACGCAACATCCAAAGAGACTTAAAGTTGAATCTGTGCAAGATATGTCAACAGCTCTTTGTTCGCGCGTGGTCTCCACATCTGTAACTGAGGTTATTTCAAGTCGGGGCGACTCCCATTTAACAAACGTGGCAAGTACGTCTACATTTGCCACTTCAGAAATGGGCAGCCACAAAAAGGGGCCTAAGTATCACAAGTCTGTAATGCAGCAGACAGTAACGCAAGTCATTGATAAAACCAGTAGAATTAAACATGATGACAAAAGACAGTCGACAATCACACATCTTATTGCAAAAATGGTTTGTGTGGATGGCCAGCCACTCAACATAGTCGAAAACAGAGGTTTTACAGAACTAATCAATCGCCTTGAGCCTCGCTTCACAATGCCTTCTCGAAAAACACTGGGCAATGTAATTATTCCAACTATGTATGATTCTGCTGTCAAAAATGTTGAAAATCAGCTACTTGAGACAATTTGTTGCAATAACCACAGACTCGTGGACTTCTGTGGCGAATACGGATTTTTTAAGTGCGACTGCCCACTATGTGAATAAGGACTTAGTCTCCCAGCACCTGTGCCTTTCCCCGAAGTGAGCCATACAGCTGAAAACATTTCTGAATTTCTCACTTCTGTTGTGCATAAATGGGGACTAGGAAACACAGTGGTAGCTGTTGTACGAGATAATGCCCGTAACATTGTTGCTGGCTTAGAAATGCCACCTTTTAACCACACTTCATGCCTAGCACATACCTTGCAGCTGGTGCTCAAGGAAGGTTTCTTGAGCAACAAAATAATCAACAACTTAGTTTCTTCCTGCAGGAAATTAGTGGGTCACCAAGTCCTCTGCACGTGCCCCTAAAGTGCTGAAGACTCGTCAAATTGCTGCAGGAGTAGCACAGCATAGAGAGATCCAAGAGGAACCAACAAGATGGAACACCACATTACACTTGCTCAAAAAACTGTGAGAGCAGAAGAGGACTGTTCTATTAGCTAGTGCAGAGCTACATATACCACAACTGTCCAACTGCCAGTGGGCTTTGCTCGAAAACATCATCCCTCTTCTTGATGTGACAGACCACATCAGCTCGGATCATGCGACTGCTGCAGAGGTTGGTGTTAAATACATTTTATGCACTGTTTTGTAATGTACTGGTAATGTCATCTAGTGAGTGTTATTGATTATGGAAACAGTGACATTCTGGCATCTGCTACTGTTGGATCCACGCTTTAAAGAAGCACCTTTTAAAGATAAGGCAAAGGCAGATGCTGCTAAACAAAGATTGTTGGAGGAAGCATCAACTCTACAAAGTTCCGAGCATTTGGTTAGATCAATGTTATAAAATTTTAAAAGTAATGTATTTTACAAATTAATTTATTTTTATGTTAACACTATTTTTTTTTTTCAGTCATCTTCAAGAGAATGTGATCAAACTCAGGTGCAAGCAGGTACAGGAAACCCAATATTCCAACCTGTTGCACATTCTAAAATGAATAGTGACAAAGGTGGTCATCATTACACGACAGAAGAATTGAAGCAGCATTTAAGTGAGGTAATGATGGTACCTGACGGTTCTGTCACTGAATACTGGAGAAGAGATCACTGCAGGCCACTTCAGGCACTTTCAAAAAGGTGCTTGTGTGTCCCACCTTCAACAGATTGCAGTGAGAGACTTTTCAGCACTGCAGGATTCATATGTGACTCCAAGAGAAACTGCTTGTATCCACAGTGAAAATGCTAATTTTTTTGAACAAAAACCTTAAAAAATTTTTATACATGTTTATATGTATCCATTAACTCTTATCTTCACACTTTCTTATTGTTCAATTCTTCCATAGGTTCAATAAAACATTTAATGCATTTTACCTGCATTGGTTTAATAAAGTTGCAAGNAACATAGTCGAAAACAGAGGTTTTACAGAACTAATCAATCACCTTGAGCCTCGCTTCACAATGCCTTCTCGAAAAGCACTGGGCAATGTAATTATTCCAACTATGTATGATTCTGCTGTCAAAAATGTTGAAAATCAGCTACTTGAGACAATNCACTGGGCAATGTAATTATTCCAACTATGTATGATTCTGCTGTCAAAAATGTTGAAAATCAGCTACTTGAGACAATTTGTTGCAATAACCACATACTCGTGGACTTCTGTGGCGAATACGGATTTTTTAAGTGCGACTGCCCACTATGTGAATAAGGACTTTGTCTCCCAGCACCTGTGCCTTTCCCCGAAGTGAGCCATACAGCTGAAAACATTTCTGAATTTCTCACTTCTGTTGTGCATAAATGGGGACTAGGAAACACAGTGGTAGCTGTTGTACGAGATAATGCCTGAAACATTGTTGCTGGCTTAGAATCGTCACCTTTTAACCACACCTCATGCCTAGCACATACCTTGCAGCTGGTGCTCAAGGAAGGTTTCTTGAGCAACAATTTGTTCCTTCATGCAGGAAATTAGTGGGTCACTTCAAGCACTCTGCACGTGCCCCTAAAGTGCTGAAGACTCGTCAAATTGCTGCAGGAGTAGCACAGCATAGAGAGATCCAAGAGGAACCAACAAGATGGAACACCACATTGCACTTGCTCGAGAGGCTGTGAGAGCAGAAGAGGACTGTTCTATTAGCTAGTGCAGAGCTACATATACCACAACTGTCCAACTGCCAGTGGGCTTTGATCGAAAACATCATCCCTATTCTTGATGTATTCGATTCAGTAACAAACCACATCAGCTCGGATCATGTGACCGCTGCAAAGGTTAGTGTTAAATAAATTTTATGCACTGTTTTGTAATGTACTGGTAATGTCATCTAGTGAGTGTTACTGATTATGGAAACAGCGACATTCTGGCATCTGCTACTGTTGGATCCACGCTTTAAAGAAGCACCTTTTAAAGATAAGGCAAAGGCAGATGCTGCTAAACAAAGATTGTTGGAGGAAGCATCAACTCTACAAAGTTCCGAGCATTTGGTTAGATCAGTGATATAAAATTTTAAAAGTAATGTATTTTACAAATTAATTTATTTTTATGTTAACACTATTTTTTTTTTTCAGTCATCTTCAAGAGAATGTGATCAAACTCAGGTGCAAGCAGGTACAGGAAACCCAATTTGGTCCCAATATTCCAACCTGTTGCACATTCTAAAATGAATAGTGACAAAGGTGGTCATCATTACATGACAAGAATTGAAGCAGCATTTAAGTGGGGAAATGATGGCACCTGACGGTTCTGTCACTGAATACTGGAGAAGAGGAGATCACTGCAGGCCACTTCAGGCACTTTCAAAAAGGTGCTTGTGTGTCCCACCTTCAACAGATTGCAGTGAGAGACTTTTCAGCACTGCAGGATTCATATGTGACTCCAAGAGAAACTGCTTGTATCCACAGAGTGAAAATGCTAATTTTTTTGAACAAAAACCTTAAAAAAATTTAATACATGTTTATATGTATCCATTAACTCTTATCTCCACACTTTGTTATTGTTCAATTCTTCCATAGGTTCAATAAAACATTTAATGCATTTTACCTGCATTGGTTTAATAAAGTTGCAAGCAAAAGGCAAGTATTCGAAATAGAACCGAATACTGGAACCAATATTCAAATTGTAGAATCGGAATCGGAACGGATATTTTTTGTTATTCGGCCCATTCCTAGTTTATACCCCTCATAATCTGTAAAATAAACAGTAAGTTTTGCAGTTCATGTGAAGTACTATGTCAGCTAGAAGAAATAACACACATGAACCTCTATTTAACAAACCCCTTTACAACAAACACAACAGATTTTGGTCCCTTGAGGTTTGTTATATATAGATTTTACTATCTCATGGTAAATCACACCTTCAGCGTAAATATGCATAAATGCAGTAAAAAATACCTTTGTTTCTTAAATGAACAATGACTGTTTAAAAAGTTACTTGCCCATGACTGCACCCCTAAATTCCAATTTCTTTTCTGAGAAATGATGTGCGATTGGTACATGGGTAAATACGGCACTTTAAAGTAAAGTGCCGTATAATAACATTTAACTGAGAACGTAAGCACATGCGGACAGCAGGTAAACTCACGCGGCTATGAACATGGCAGCGGTACCAACGAGCTGCAGCTTGGCGCGCATGACGGACATGTAGCTGAGGAAGCGGTCGACGTAGGAGACTGCGAGGTAGAGGGTCTCCGCATTGAGGTGGTACTCCTCGGCCACTTCCACCAGCCAGTCCACCAGGATGGCTCGCATCGAGTACGTGATGTCCGGCTGCTTGCGCATGTACCCTGGCTTGGGCCGGTGCCGCTTCTGCACACACCACAACTCACTCTCGTTACCCTGCAACCGCCTTCAACCCCCTAACTAAGAGTTTGGCCAGACTGGTNCTGCACACACCACAACTCACTCTCGTTACCCTGCAACCGCCTTCAACCCCCTAACTAAGAGTTTGGCCAGACTGGTGAGAGAGTGATCGTTAGCGCTAAATAATTTTCAAAACCGTTTAAGTTTATGAGAGTGGCCACACTGACACCGAGCAATATCACAAACCATCACTCTCAAACCAACTACATAGTTTGATTCCTTAGCACTGGAAGCTCAAATCGCTCATAAAAGGGTATGTTTTCTTGTGATGTGTTCTTTTACAACAAAATCAAAAGTTTCAACCGGGCATTCTCATGTATTGGAAGAATGTAACATGGTATAACCTAAATTGAGAAAAGAGATGGTGAAATTCTTTAAGCTTCTGTCTCTTTGTTAATAAGATGTACACCAAATTTTTTTTCTGGGATATGTAAAAATGGTGTCAGGACCTTTAAGTCATCTGGATCTGATGAAATGGCACAGTGGACGTGAGTCAAGGACAGCTTCAATCTGAGCAATGAGAGTAGACAGCTCCTCAAAGATAAGAACCTGCTGGCCTAAAACTCTCTTCAGATGGTACTTTGCAGATTTTATGGCTGCCTCCCACAACCCAACAAAATGTGGTGCAGATCGAAGATTGAGGTTCCACTGAATGCCACGAGTGGCAAGGGTATCCGCAACACACTGCAAATTGGCACTCTCCCTTAAGAACTTCTGTAAGCCCGCGCGTAGCAGTAAATCTGAATAATGCATTAAAAAAAAAAGCGGAGCTCAAAGAAGAAACAACTTCTAAATGTACTGCCTTTGTTGCTAAGCAAACAAATAGGCACAAATAAGCCTTGGACACATGTCTGTTCCAAACACGCAACTGACTGATTTGGAACGGACACCCCATAGTAAACACCAACCTTTAGAAATGGACTCACTTGTTGAACCCTACTTGGTGGAAGATTTACCATCATTGGCTGCGTATTGGTGGCCCTGAACCTGTAGCACTTTACACAACTGTGGATCCTGGCATTGACAGATCCCTTCCCTGCCACAATNAAAAAAAAAAGTGGAGCTCAAAGAAGAAACAACTTCTAAATGTACTGCCTTTGTTGCTAAGCAAACAAATAGGCACAAATAAGCCTTGGACACGTGTCTGTTCCGAACACGCAACTGACTGATTTGGAACGGACACCCCATAGTAAACACCAACCTTTAGAAATGGACTCACTTGTTGAACCCTACTTGGTGGAAGATTTACCATCATTGGCTGCGTATTGGTGGCCCTGAACCTGTAGCACTTTACACAACTGTGGATCCTGGCATTGACAGATCCCTTCCCTGCCACAATCCAGTACTCGCAACAAACTGCTGCATGTGTGGCATTGGAACCAGCATGGAGGTGCACGAGATGATGATAATTATCAGATTTGTCACAAAATTCCTCTTGGGTAGCAAGATTTAATCAGCCAGCACAAGAGTCACCAAAATGAGCTTTTCTTTTACAAATTGCTAGGTTGTATGACCTACTAGTTGTCATTCAGGCTAAGATGTTCCTCCAAACACTCAGGATGTGGGATGAAGCTCCACCTCTAGACCTAACAGACTGGACCGTTGGCAGCTGGTGCAGTGTGCNCTGTGGGATGAAGCTCCACCTCTAGACCTAACAGACTGGACCGTTGGCAGCTGGTGCAGTGTGCTACTTGGCTCTTCTGGCAGAGATGGCCCAAGGAGTGCATGCGCACACACTACCACCACGTGGTAAGTGGACCTACAGTGAAGGTGAGCGACCTTGTCCTTGTAAAGGAAGCCCACTTGCCACCCCTGCAGTGGCAGCTTGGGCGTGTTAGTTCTACATGCGGGCAAGGATGGAGTTTGCAGAGTGGCCACNAACACGCAACTGACTGATTTGGAACGGACACCCCATAGTAAACACCAACCTTTAGAAATGGACTCACTTGTTGAACCCTACTTGGTGGAAGATTTACCATCATTGGCTGCGTATTGGTGGCCCTGAACCTGTAGCACTTTACACAACTGTGGATCCTGGCATTGACAGATCCCTTCCCTGCCNCTGCGTATTGGTGGCCCTGAACCTGTAGCACTTTACACAACTGTGGATCCTGGCATTGACAGATCCCTTCCCTGCTACAATCCAGTACTCGCAACAAACTGCTGCATGTGTGGCATTGGAACCAGCATGGAGGTGCACGAGATGATAATCAATTATCAGATTTGTCACAAAATTCCTCTTGGGTAGCAAGATTTAATCAGCCAGCACAAGAGTCACCAAAATGAGCTTTTCTTTCACAAATTGCTAGGTTGTATGACCTACTAGTTGTCATTCAGGCTAAGATGTTCCTCCAAACACTCAGGATGTGGGATGAAGCTCCACCTCTAGACCTAACAGACTGGACCGTTGGCAGCTGGTGCAGTGTGCTACTTGGCACTTCTGGCAGAGATGGCCCAAGGAGTGCATGCGCACACACTACCACCACGTGGCAAGTGGACCTACAGTGAAGGTGAGCGACCTTGTCCTTGCCACCCCTGCAGTGGCAGCTTGGGCGTGTTAGTTCTACATGCGGGCAAGGATGGAGTTTGCAGAGTGGCCACCATTAAGCAGCAACATCAAACAGCGAAGTGCCCCATTGTCAAGTTGTCACCTACCCATTCACTGAGAACCACATATATCACTGTGGCAAAGTACAGATTTTATAGTTTGCTTAAAAATGTTATTTTTTTGGTGGGCGGTATGTTTTGGTATGTGTCGTTTAGTGTGTGTACTTTGATTCAGCGCCAACTGTTGAGTGTGCCATCTGTGAAGGAAAACAGTTAGTTATCGTTACTGAGTTTTGCTGGACGTCACGCAGCTGAAATGTGAGAACAAAGTTTTTTCACGGATATGCGTGTAGTGACTGCGCTCTTGCCATGCAAACTACTCGCTCACCTGTCTGGCTAAACCCTAAGGCAGCTGTAAGATTTTGTGACAGAGGTTGGAAAGTTAAGTGGCAATAGTTTGGCAACTAAAAATGTCTGTTGTTAGGTAGCACCGGTGTCGCGTGCGTACTCCATTTTTTTCGTTTTGTATGTTAACAAACAGGATCTCTGCATTTTTATAAAATAAATACAATTGCGTGAAATCTTACAATTTGTTTTGTGTTAGAACCTACTTAGAAAATAAACTTTGTTCTCTACGCCAAGTGTGTACATNTGAAATGTGACAACAAAGTTTTTTCACGGATATGCGTGTAGTGACTGCGCTCTTGCCATGCACAGTGTATTAGGGCTCGCAAACTACTCGCTCACCTGTCTGGCTAAACCCTAAGGCAGCTGTAAGATTTTGTGACAGAGGTTGGAAAGTTAAGTGGCAATAGTTTGGCAAATAAAAATGTCCGTTGTTAGGTAGCACCGGTGTCGCGTGCGTACTCCATTTTTTTCGTTTTGTATGTTAACAAACAGGATCTCTGCATTTTTATAAAATAAATACAATTGTGTGAAATCTTACAATTTGTTTTGTGTTAGAACCTACTTAGAAAATAAACTTTGTTCTCTACGCCAAGTGTGTACATATAATCACCAAATATGTCCACACACTGTAATATTTTGCCGACAACATGATCAAAAATTCCTTTTAATGACAGTTCTCTTTATTTCACCTTAAATTATTATTAACGTTTGTTACAAACATAAATGTGTTTACAAAAGCTCAAAGACAAACATAATTTTACTTTTTACGGTTAATTAACGTTACCTAACAGTTAATATTTTTGGTTGGGCAAGTATACATCACAAGTCTGGTATAACACAAACTTTTACACACAAATAAATATATTTTCGCAAGTTTAAAATTAAACCTCTATAGAACACCAGTGCACCTTGCGGCGCAAATTTTCCCTATGCCAAACTCTCCCATAAGAAGTGTTTGCTGTTACCGACTTGAGTAGAATAAACCTTAGCCACGGTCACACGGGACACACCACTAAGTCACTTCAAACATATTCCGCTGCGTACACAGTTACACAGCGATATTATGACCGCAGTCACTTCTCGTTCAAACTAAACTGGTTGTAGAAGTACACCACAATAACTTTTCTTCTGTGTTGCACTCCAATTGGCTGCTGTGAAGTAAATAGAGTGATTAATATGGCTCCTATTGGTAGAATTATCTGCATTCACTGAAAAAATAAAAAATCAGGTCAAACCGCAATACAAAAAGAAAACGATAAGTTCTAATAAAATAAAAAAAGTACTCAACATTACTAAATGTTGAAAGCAATTGCATATAAATAATTTTGAAAGTGTGTCTTTTGAGGTTAAGATTTACCTTTTGTTTACTTTCAGTTATAAAGGTTCAACCACTGAAACTAATACCTTTCGGAAACATTTTCAAACATGGCTACAAAACAAATTTACAATAAACATGTTTAGGGCATTTGTGTGACTGCAGTCTAAAGTACATTTTACAAGTACAATAGACTGCACAGATTTGTTTGGCAGTCACCATGCTACACAGTTCAACAGCGTCGGCTGTCACCATTACGAACAGCTTTTCTAATACTACTACCACACGAGAGTATACCCCTTCTTACATGCTCACTGAGCACTTTCGAAGGCCTTGCTTACTATCAACTATTTGTCTGGACTTCCACCGTACATAAAATTAACATTGTTGTGGTCCCGGTTCCTTCTTGCATGTGTCGAGTGAAACTGCGAAATTAGAAAAATAATAGTTTGCTCATTCCTGCGCTTATGTATTTGAATTTTAAAAAACATCAAACTTACATAACTTACAACTTTACTGCAGGCATGTCAATGTGCTCATTGAAATACAGGATGGTCCACTTAACCTGTTCACATTCGATAACATCCCAACCAATATTGCTGCACAAACTAGGAGAGACAAATATTATATTACATCGCAGGGACATAACATGATGTTATCACTTGTTTATTTATGTACGTAATTTGCAAAATATGAAGGGCGAATCAACAATAACAAATGGGAACCCCTGCATTTTCACTTAAATGAGAGAGTTACCTGGTATTACAAATACAAACTGAGAGAGGACACACACTGAAGCAACTCTCCGAGGTTTTCAACGTCTGCACAAGTTTACATCAGCACTGATGGTCAAATCAGCACAACCTTTACTGCTTCAGTTCTATGGACATCAGAGTGATGAAGCATCGTACATGTTATACTGTAAATGTTCTAGATGTGCTAATTGCTCGCAATNTTCTATGGACATCAGAGTGATGAAGCATCGTACATGTTATACTGTAAATGTTCTAGATGTGCTAATTGCTCGCAATCCTGTTGACGGAACAGACAAGATGTTTCTGGAGGCAGAATAAGCTGCGTTAAATTGCACTGGTGTATTTGCCAAGTAGTACAGTGTGTACATTATAAAACAAGCAAACATTCTCTGTTATTCATGGACACTTGTAATGGGTTTCACAAATGAAGGAATGGTCGNCATGGACACTTGTAATGGGTTTCACAAATGAAGGAATGGTCGACATGATAGAGGCGTGCGAAACTTCGAAAATTCAAAGTTGTCTTCGACTTCGGGCATAACCAAAAACTATGAAGATTCAAAAAAAGTTTTCCTATAATCAATATATGATTGGCAAACTTCCCTATTTCGTGATTTTAGCCCGTTTTACACGCACAAATTACTTAAGCTCATCTGTAATATAACTGAATACCATAAGAGAGCTAATATTTACAGGAAGAGTTATACTAACTGTTGTTTGCTTTTATAGTGATGGATCACAAAATGTTGCCACAGATATATTTTAAAAAAAAATCACACTGTCGCTAAAAAATTTAATAAATTTTCACATGAAATTTAATTTGAATGTACTCATTTAACTCACAACAAAAGCAGTGTTAAATTTTTTTTTGTTGAACGTGAATGAATCTACAAAACATACTTTCCAGATGGCACTAGGTTATGATTCCAGTAAAAAGACCACAAATGTTCCACATGGAATACAATGGACTATATTTCTCATGGCAACTTATTTAAACTGCTGCAATATGATCCTACAAAACTTAAAATTGATGCGTTTGAAAGTTCAAGGATACAGCACACTGTTCTACATATAACTGGCAAACTAACATCTTGTGGCTCTTGGGATGTAATATCCGCAACTTCAGCACCCCAAGGTGTAGCTGAGTAACACGATATGCTGATGTGTGTGGAGCGAACAAGTTGCCACCCAACTGCCTCAGAGCTCATTTGTAAACCTATTTGTTTTTAAATTTCCAATAATTAAATAGATTTCAAGTATGAAATACCGTGTACATTTATTCACTTGGAAAGAAGCACAGATGTGCATGTGCACAAAATGCATGCATGTGTTGTCTATACCAGGAAGTAAGTTATATGTTTGATACTAGTAGCCACTGTATTCGGAGTCTTTCCAGGGGGAAAAGTCTACAAATGTTGTTTTGGCTTCTACACATTTTTCTGACTCATTACCACATGCAATTGGAAAATGTAATTCGTTTTATATATTTTATGTAAAATTTCCTAAGAATTACAAAAAAAAAAAATTGGAGTGATCATTGACTTTGAATTCATCTTCGAAGATGATCTACATCTTAGTCTTCGACTAATTCAAAATGAAAAAAATGTCTTTGCACACCCCTACAACATGGTTTTAATTTATGAAAAATGTTGCCAAAATGCTACGACAGCTTTATGTTGGAACGTTTTCCTACTCTGCATCCTCCATTCCGTCCGACCTTTGCTAGCCTTGTCGTAAAACATCGAGAGANCGTTTTCCTACTCTGCATCCTCCATTCCGTCCGACCTTTGCTAGCCTTGTCGTAAAACATCGAGAGACTGGCAGCCTCTCACCATGGCAGCAGAATCAAAGCCTAGCATCGCAAACGAAGCAGCAAAAGTTGCACAACTTACAGCTATTGCAGTAAACCCTCAAGTCAGTTCTCGCGAANTAGCATCGCAAACGAAGCAGCAAAAGTTGCACAACTTACAGCTATTGCAGTAAACCCTCAAGTCAGTTCTCGCGAAATGGAAAAACCGATAACAGATTGGAATTAGCAAAACCACAATTTGTACAACATGCATTACTGGTCACTGGAAACGGGAAAACCCTCACTAGCTTCGTCAGTTAGAACATCAACTCCAGTGTAGTGCCAATTTATGGTGTGGCATCACTGGACAACAAATCATTGGCCCCCATTTCATTGAAGGACCTCTGAATGGGCGAATGTATAAGCGTTTCCTGGATGTACCTTGCCTGCATTGTTGGAAGATGTTGCGCTGAATATGCATCAAGTGATGAGTGTCCTCTGCTCATAATGCTTCGATTGCAAGAAATGAAAGCATCTATTTCTAAATCGATGGGTGAGGACAGGTAGTCCTGTTCAGCATTATTCAGCCAGCTCGCCTGATCTACCACCGTTAGATTTCTTTCTCTGGGGTCATATCAGCAGGTTCCAACGACACCAGAAGACATGAAAGACCGTATTGTAGCTGCATGTGCTTCGAAACCTCCAGACATACTGACAAACGTACGTTGATCAGTGATGACACAAGCAACTGTGTCTCTCAATGCAAATAGCAGTCATTTTGAACATAATCATCAAAGAACACACTGTGGGAAATGTCAGTACACACTTGCATTAATTTAGTTTTGCCAGAAGGGAAACTTTGTGTTTACTTTGTAATTAATGTATACAGTGGAAACATGTGAGCCCACACCACCAGGTTTTTTGTTATTTTTAGAAGAAGTATGTGTGTGTGTATTATGTTCAGTACTGCAATATAAACTACACAACACGTTCAATGTTTCCATGTATAAAATGCTGCTGTATTACCATGTCTACTAAGGATGTTGACATTTATATCTTGCAGGCTACGTTTACTTATGTATACAAAATCTTAACTGTCATGTGACATCCCCTTCGATGTAATACAACTGCGTCACATTGTTTCGTAATATCGATAACATCGTCATCGGAGGTGAAAAAGTTAAGCAGACCAACCTCTACAGGCAGGTAGGGGTGACATTTTCCACATGTTAGTTTTAAAAATGCTTAATCAAGAAGAGCCTACAGTTTGCAACACTGTTTGTATTGGTGCTTGTTTTCAGCCAGACATCCTGACAATCTACAACTGGTCCCACGACAGGCTTGTTGTCAATCACTCGCCTCTCACTACTGCCGTCCCCAATTTGACCCCAGATTCAGGAAGATGAGAATGTTTCAGACAAGGATTCTTACACCTATCCTAACCTACTTACTAATTAGTGTTTGGGTAATTTACCATTTAGCATATTAGTATTTAGTAGCTTCAGTTCGGTCGTGATTTGGTAGTTTTGTATTTCAGCAAGTTTCGTTACATACTAAAAAAACTAAATACCAAAATCCCAACTACGTCATTTTTNTGGTAGTTTTGTATTTCAGCAAGTTTCGTTACATACTAAAAAAACTAAATACCAAAATCCCAACTACGTCATTTTTTCATCAAATTCAGGCCACTTGACCTTTTAGTAAACTTTAAGTGCCAATTCAAACACGGTCTCACTTTTTGCATGACCTATACTTTTCTCACTCTAATAGCAGATGGTTTCAACGTTACCACGGCGAAGGACTTATATAAAGAACATAGCACTTTATTAATTTGCATGTGACAGAAATTAACTTTTTATTCCACTCATGGAATGTTCACTTTTGTGGCTTTGAAATGACATTTCTTCATTCACATCGAAAATTATGTGCACATTTTTCACTGTTTGCGTTATGACTTGGTAAGGAACGAGAATAAATTATATTTGTACCATTGTAATATTGCCAAGAAAAATATATATAGCATTATCATAAAAAGAAACTAAGTTTCTCGGCATCTTACGGCTTTGGAACGACCGTCTGGCGTCTGCCATGGTTGTTTACTAAACTACTAGCGCCGTTGGTTTAATTACGCGGAAGCGCTGATAGTACTCAAGCAAATAAGCCATGCCATTTAAAAAACAAAACAAGTTTGATTATAACAAGAAAAGCATTTTAAACTTAAGTTTTTAATTATTTTATTTATTTTAGTTAAATTTTAGTTTAAGATGGATGGATGGATGGCTGAATTTATTGAAGGTAAGTGTAATTTCCAAATTTATATATTTAACTACAGGTCTGTAGGCCTAAGGTTTTTGAACAAGACCTAGTTCATGTAATACTCATCTTAGAAAATAAAAGAGTTTGACAATACTGTCTTAGTATTACTCAAGTGATGGTTTTAAGTGCTGGAGATTTACCTTGCGTGAAATCTCTCGGAGAAAAATATGTTCCTGTGGCAGCACAGGCACACTTTGATGCAGTAAAGGAACTTCAGCAGAAACAAGATACCAAAGGAAGACATGCGTTTGTTGTGCTTTTTAAGGTTTGTTCAGATAATTTAACAGAACCTGTGCTGAAGGTAGCTGCAGTAAACATTCTGGAGAAAGCAGATGCAACGACATGCTCTCAGGCTATATAAGAGTGTGTTAATAAATACCGTGTCAATTTCAAAAACGTTCAAGAAATTGTTAGACTCTGCACGTTACATGACCAAATGTGTGACGACAATGCATGTCCTTTATGGAGAGCATGTGGTCCATGTTCAGTGCTGGGCCCACAAACTGGCCTCAGTAGGTCACATCTTGTGCATTGAACTGACTGAAGTAAATGAGGCTGTGGTAAAAGTCAAAACCACATTTTTGAATACACGAAAAAGAAAGCATCATTATGTGCAATATCTAGCTGAACATGCAACTAAAGCAACAAATCCGTTCCCAATACCAGTGAACACCGGATGGAACTCGTGGTTCAGAGCAGAGTTTTATTTCTCAGAATACTTTGTTGATATTGTTAACTTCTTCAAGCTCGATCAAATGAAGGCCATCAACAGTGGTATGTCTTTCANAAAACCACATTTTTGAATACACGAAAAAGAAAGCATCATTATGTGCAATATCTAGCTGAACATACAACTAAAGTAACAAATCCGTTCCCAATACCAGTGAACACCGGATGGAACTCGTGGTTCAGAGCAGAGTTTTATTTGTCAGAATACTTTGTTGATATTGTTAACTTCTTCAAGCTCGATCAAATGAAGGCCATCAACAGTGGTATGTCTTTCAGAAAAAGATGGGAGCGTGGTTCTTGCTCAGCGCACATTTGTAAAAACCCACGCAGCTGATATTGTAAACCTTCTCACAAAACTTGAAGGCTCTCGGCACCCCACAGCACACATGCTATATGGCTGGCTGAACAATTTGATGAAAGGTTTTGATGGCACATCAAAAGGTATATTTGATTCCCAGTTTGAAATTCAGATTTCATCACTCATCTTTCATAACCACTGAAAAAGCACCTGTGAAACAGAAGTGCCAAAAAGCATCAACTCTTGCAANATTCAGATTTCATCACTCATCTTTCATAACCACTGAAAAAGCACCTGTGAAACAGAAGTGCCAAAAAGCATCAACTCTTGCAATAACCAAACTAAAAAGTTTGATTAATGGTGATCCAAGTGTGCACATTTTCAAAACATCCAATAGGCTGTTAGTTCAAAAAGCATCTTACTGAATGAAACTAGAAATGTTTTGTCTGTTTTTGATCAAATTCCTGTATTCAAAGGAATGGATAATTCTGTCCGATACAAGGGCTATGAATTTCTTTAAGAAGCTGTTCAAGATGTGGTCAGGGAAGAAAACGAACCAGATGTAGCAAAATTACAGGTGGCTTTGGGAGTAGAGTATAAAGAATTTACTTTAGCAGCACTCAAAGCTTTACGACTGCNGTAGCAAAATTACAGGTGGCTTTGGGAGTAGAGTATAAAGAATTTACTTTAGCAGCACTCAAAGCTTTACGACTGCACTAACGGAAGGCAACATTTGAAAGAAGAGAATATTGTAATGTTTGCCATGCTTTCGTTTAATGACTAACTGTAGACTTTTTCACAAGCAGCTGAAAGAATGTGTTTCAAGTAAATTAGTTGCATATTATGTAGGTACAAATTGCCCTTCTGATTTTTCCTGTGAAAGGTGCACATTCTGTTTGTTTGCAGTTTTTATATTACAGTTATAATTATAATTTTGCATTTTAATAATGTNTAGCAAAATTACAGGTGGCTTTGGGAGTAGAGTATAAAGAATTTACTTTAGCAGCACTCAAAGCTTTACGACTGCCTTCCAACAATTTAGTAGTTACTAACGGAAGGCAACATTTGAAAGAAGAGAATATTGTAATGTTTGCCATGCTTTCGTTTAATGACTAACTGTAGACTTTTTCACAAGCAGCTAAAAGAATGTGTTTCAAGTAAATTAGTTGCATATTATGTAGGTACAAATTGCCCTTCTGATTTTTCATGTGAAAGGTGCACATTCTGTTTGTTTGCAGTTTTTATATTACAGTTATAATTATAATTTTGCATTTTAATAATGTNTGTGAAAGGTGCACATTCTGTTTGTTTGCAGTTTTTATATTACAGTTATAATTATAATTTTGCATTTTAATAATGTTTATAATGCAGCAAAAAAATTTAATTTAAAAAATGAATTTTTGATGCATGAAAGGTTCTATACCCCCCCAAAAAAAGCCTATTTTCTAGGTAAAAAACAGCTATTTTTGAGAATAATAGTACCTCTTTTCAAGGAAAATAAAACGTATTTTTTCAGGTCTCTAGTTATTATTCAAGTAGAGATGGTTTTAAAAAGACCTCACTTTACAGTCAACAGCTTATACGTACAACCTCCGAAACGACAGGCGAAAAGATAACGAAACTATTAGCTGAAGGGGGAAAAGGTGTGGGGGTGTGTAACTCATACTGTTATTGACCATACTCGTTGCTATGCACGCGATGGCCAGGCGAGATAACTAGGCAAGGCACAGAGACTGCAGGTGCAGGTGCAGGGTGGAGGGGGTGTAGGACAGTAACTCTCTTTGTTTCTTCACGTGACGCGCGGGCAGCCTTTCCTTTAGTCCCTGTGCGGCACGCTCGTTTCAAATATCACAACTGCCGCAGTTTTGACTGATTTTCGGTTTTTTTTTTTATCATCTTGCAGCATGCCAATCACAAGTAGCAACACTACAACCCATGTAATTTATCGCTGTGGACTAGCAAACATAATTAAATCAGGTTTTATGGCAATTTATTGCATTTTTCCTGGAATTTTTGTATTTTTTCAACAATTCTTATGATTTTTTGATGGTTCCTGAGAATGACATTGCAAAATTGCTGCCTCATTAAATCCAATACTCTTAAATTCAGGGTTCTACTGTATGTGTAATGCAAAGAGATTGTAACTACGAATGTAACTANATTAAATCCAATACTCTTAAATTCAGGGTTCTACTGTATGTGTAATGCAAAGAGATTGTAACTACGAATGTAACTTTTCCTTGCTTCCTGATTCCAAAAATAGAGATTCCTTTAGTTACAGACAATTTCTTTACAGAAATAAATACTCTATAGAAGTGTGTGAAANGATTCCAAAAATAGAGATTCCTTTAGTTACAGACAATTTCTTTACAGAAATAAATACTCTATAGAAGTGTGTGAAATTTAATTATTTTAACTAGGCCTACATTATTAGTTGACTTGTTACTAAGATAAATAATATAATATTTGAACAATGGGAGCATATTCATATGAAATTCCAAAAAGTTCAAAAGAGGCATACAAGATAATACAGATCATATATATATATATATATATATATATATATATATATATATATATATATACANATATATACACACACGCACGCACACACCAACACACCCACACATATATATGTATATATATATTTTGTCCACACAGTTTATTCAAAAGTATTTCCAAACCTCACTTGCCGTGATAAATGTTCACCAACACATGAAATTACTAAAAGGTTTGCAAAACTAGCACAGTGAAAACACATTATGTTTTAGAACAAAAGGAATCTTTTCGTCACATGTTACTGATAGACACAATAATAGTAGATTAATAATATTATAACAGACTGGTGTTTACCATAAACAAAACATACCTGGGAGGTAATGGAGATTTTGAGCCAGACAAATTTTTGGACGGGACTGAAAATAAATTTTCTCACGGGAAAAGGAAGAGATTGGGAATGCATCACTAATTAGAAAATAAAGAAAATCTCCATTACTGCCTCTAAATATAAATNGGAAAAGGAAGAGATTGGGAATGCATCACTAATTAGAAAATAAAGAAAATCTCCATTACTGCCTCTAAATATAAATGTATTTCCCAGACACTTTGTTTGTAAGACAGTTAACTTACACTGCTCATTATTTGTAACGATTGCATGGAAATGAGTAGTCTAGTAAACAACCATGGCAAACGCAAGACGGTCGTTCCAAAGCCGTAAGATGTCGANATTGCATGGAAATGAGTAGTCTAGTAAACAACCATGGCAAACGCAAGACGGTCGTTCCAAAGCCGTAAGATGTCGAGAAACTTAGTTTCCCTTTACGAACACTATTTTTTTAAATTATTTCTTGGAAATATTACAACGGTACAAATATAATTTATTCTTGTTCCTTATCAAGTCCTAAAGTAAACAGTGAAGTATGGGCATGTAATTTACGATGTGAACGAAGAAACGTCGTATCAAAGCCACAGGGCACAAAAAGTGCAAAAGTGAACATTCCAAGAGTGGAATAAAAAGTTAATTTCTGTAACGTGNATCAAAGCCACAGGGCACAAAAAGTGCAAAAGTGAACATTCCAAGAGTGGAATAAAAAGTTAATTTCTGTAACGTCCAAATTAATAAGCCCTTTGCCAAGGTACCGTTGAAATCATCCGCTATGAGGCAGGTTTTTTAAACATTCTTTTTTATTCGAGTCAGAAAAGTATAGGTCACACAAAAAGTGTTGGTGTCGCAGTTACTGTAACTATTTCCCATCCCTATCGTACATACATTCCATCATCTTTTTCTATTCCAATAGCACCATTACTGTGATTTACCAACAATATTTTTAACTTTTCTGCTAACAAAGTTGGTGCTTATGAGGCAGCTAATTGTGTGTGGAGTTAAAAGTGAAATTATTATTATTTTAAAATGGCTTTATATAAATTTTTTGGTACCGGCTTAGACAGCATTCGTAAAATTTTCACAACTTAAGACTTGTGTCTACTAACTTCTTGAAACTGGAAATGATGAAAGCAGGTGTTTTTTGAAGTCCTGCAGGACTATGCAGCATAAACGAGAATTGCTGCTGAAAGTGTCACAGAGGCAATTTGCTAATGGAAAAACTGTGCACCAGTTCAGTGGCTTGTGCATAGACACAGTGTGGCATGCATCACACAAGATATGGCTTGGTGTAGAGTACCCTTAAGGTAGACAGTGGATCTCCTTATAGTGATGCAACTAGCAACACAGTAAATTCACAACTTTTTAAAAAGTACTGTAGAGACTTCCAAAATCTTAAGAAAAATATGGCTTGAGGTTTATATGAAAGACAAATTTTTTATATTCTATTCAGTGTAAAATATGTCACCGCAGTAAGTCTCTTTAATGGGTAAATTAATTAATAACGAAAATATCCATTTCTTACCCAAGAATGGGTAAATAACAAAATTGATTTTATTAAAAAAATACCTCATCTAACCAGGTTAGCAATTTTTTTCAACGCTTTTACGTGAGAAAATATTTGTATAACATTTTATAGGTGTGCTCAAATATTAAGTTTATGAAAATAAGTTACAATACATATCATACCTGTTGACTGGATATTTATTTTTAAAATTAAAAATAATATCAAGTATAGTATTTTTTTTTACACAAAATTAAAGATATTAATGTATAACTTCAAATAAATCAATTGCAGTAACGATAACATGTTAAATAACCATAAAATATTGGAAATACAAAAAAAATTCTATAATATACCTACGAAGCTGCTGCCTTCGTAGCGCAGTAGTAGAAAATGGAACTATGTGAAGATGTCGAAAANTACACAAAATTAAAGATATTAATGTATAATTTCATATAAATCAATCGCAGTAACGATAACATGTTAAATAACCATAAAATATTGGAAATACAAAAAATATTCTATAATATACCTACGAAGCTGCTGCCTTCGTAGCGCAGTAGTAGAAAATGGAACTATGTGAAGATGTCGAAANATTCTATAATATACCTACGAAGCTGCTGCCTTCGTAGCGCAGTAGTAGAAAATGGAACTATGTGAAGATGTCGAAAATGAATGAACAGGGATGGAGAGGTGGTGATGTGCGCGATAACAGGCCTGGTAATGGGTTGTGAACAGTTGGAAGAGGACTGAGCACCTGCCTAACAGCAGAGGCGGAGGGGGCGCGTGTCTACCTGTGTCTCTGGCTATCGCCACGAGCATTTGCTACTGCCTATACAAATGACAGTGGTGGAAATAATGCGATCATGAGCAACCGACCACTGCAGGTCTATGTTATTATGCCTGTTGCCATGCAGCCAAAATAATATCATTTTATTATGTAAATCGCAAGCATTTCACTAATCTCAGTATGAAACTGAAATTTGAATCTGTAATTACTGTTAACTTACAATTATGGAGATCGTCAAGCATAAAAAAAAAATGTAGGTACAGCACACAACAAAAAATTTTAATGTATGTACTTGTCCATACAATGGCATTTGAAAAGAATGGTTATGTGTAAAATCAATGGAAAAAGTGATTGAAAAGAAATAATATTTTGTGAACGATTAAAAAATTTTTNAGAATGGTTATGTGTAAAATCAATGGAAAAAGTGATTGAAAAGAAATAATATTTTGTGAACGATTAAAAAATTTTTATCTTATCGTTCACACAATTTATGAATAAAAAAATAATTTTCTGTACGTCATCCTCGAACTCACTCTTCATAGAGCNATCTTATCGTTCACACAATTTATGAATAAAAAAATAATTTTCTGTACGTCATCCTCGAACTCACTCTTCATTGAGCTGCAGCTAACTGCACAACAAATGCATAGCATACCAAACTATACTAAACAAGTTGTATTTCTTTTATTGATTGTATTATATCTGATAGAGTAATGTACATATTTTATTAAAGTCATAGTATTATTGCCTGAAAGTATTGTAAATTTATTATATAACTGGTTTAAAATTTGTTTTGGTGAAATTTTAAATTGTAATATGCCATAATTTAAAATAACTTCAAGTATCCTTTTTTAATGTAAAAATATAGACATTACTATTTACTTCTAAAGTAAATTTTTGGAGAATATAAAGTGACCAAATACGTATATACTCTGTTCAAAGAGAAACTAAATACGCGTTATTTTCATTTTNTTTTGGAGAATATAAAGTGACCAAATACGTATATACTCTGTTCAAAGAGAAACTAAATACGCGTTATTTTCATTTTGAGCTGCAATCTTTTGTCTACTGGGCGAAAATACGTCAAATAGTATGCTGTTTGTATTTCACATGCCATAACCGTGTTGCAATTATTTGTGGTATTACACTCGTACAAACAGGAAATTTGCTAGTTTATTGTTGCTGTGAACCACAATCGCATATTAAAGCAGATATTTCTTAGTGTCTCGTCATTGTCGTGGATGTGACTGTATAGGCTCACAGATTTGTGTATGTATAATTTGAGTATATGTATTAGTTTCATTAGGCCCGACTAATATTTATCAGTTATCTTCAGCTAATTCCAGGAGGATATTCTGCAGAATGATTCCATGAGCATGAAACGCAATGTTCATCTAACTTTTTCTTGCATAAGCTAATGACGATTTTATTTTTATATATATCTCTTTTGTGACCGCAATATAAATATATATTTAAAAAAAGACTATGTTTGATATATATTGCAAAACAGTAGCTGTACCAACGTGCAAACGAGTATTAGATACAAGTTTTACCCTTAGTTGCAGTCTCGACTGACCAGTTGCTGAACCATAAAGACTTCAGCTCGCACTAGTTACTCAAACCAGTTCGCCTGGGACAACCTCCTTTTTCCAGTAGTCTTGCTGCTAACCCTCAAACACATTGTTGTTATCGCAGAGAGGCGATGTGTCATTAGAGAGACGGGCGGATGACCACTCCGTGGTTTTGTGAATGGAAGACAAGCTGTATGAGAAAGGGGGAGGTGTGTGAATACGACTGTGGTGCCATCTAGAAGTATTTACAAATCCGTTGGCAGTGCGCTCTGGGCGACAGAGGATCACACTACCTTCCACTTGACTTTTACCATAGCTACAAATGCACCGGCTGTTTGTGTGCTCCATTTTATTGACATTACTTTCCATTCCCCAAAAAAGATCCTGTGAGAGTGCATGCCAGCACTTACCTCGTTGCCTGCATCCACCTCAATAGATCAGTATGCATAAATGAAAATTTGCATGACCTCCATACCACCAGTGCAGTTTAGGCAGCCTTATTTTTGAGAAAAATGCAAATGGCAATTGGATAGCAGTGCAAATATTAATACTCTTAAACTTGTGCAATGTTAACACTGTTTTGAAAGGAAAACAAGACATTCCCCACACAATCCACATATTTTTTTTTTAAATTAGATAGTTTCAAATTATTTAATTTGAAGCAAAAAATCTTGGCCACGAGAATTTCGAATTATTGAGGTTTTACTGTAGTCGGGGAGCACTGTTTTTCATGGTGGAAAATGACTCCTAAGAAATTTGAGACAAGCATTTCTTAAAAATTTTACTGTCGACATTTTTCGGCCCACCAGGTCAGAATTATTAAATTTTCACTTTTGGTGAAGGATACCATGTACATATTGCCTATCTACAGTAGAATCCCGATAATTCGTATTGTCAAGGGACTGAATGTTAAATATGAATTATCGGGATATTCACATTAACGGGATTACCAATAATCGGGAGCAAAAAAAACATAATAACGAGACTAATGAAAATTTGCATTAATATGTAATGAAACGCATGGCTACATATTATGTATACATATGTATATAAAAATCAATAATTACATCAATTAAAAACACATAAAAAATTTATGTTAAAAAAATCTGTAATTTTCTTGCAAGCCTTGCAAACGGGTATTGTCGATGGCTTTGTCAAGCATGTTCAAAGCAGAAAACACTTCATCGCCAACGTCTGGTTTCGCTAAGAAATGGTGCACGTTGTTGATGTATTGTTTAGCCACTTTAGGTGTAATTGTCGGGACATCATCTTCGTCATCACNTGGTGCACGTTGTTGATGTATTGTTTAGCCACTTTAGGTGTAATTGTCGGGACATCATCTTCGTCATCACCTTCACCATCAATGTCCTGAGATGGAGCCTAAATTTCGTCATAAGTTAGAATCCCCGCTACCGCTNTTCGTCATCACCTTCACCATCAATGTCCTGAGATGGAGCCTAAATTTCGTCATAAGTTAGAATCCCCGCTACCGCCAGGCCATCGTCAATATGGACGAAATCTTCAAACTTTACAGAATTTTCTTCATTTTGAGGAAGACGATTCCAATTCACAGGGCATTCTAAGACTTGTTCAGTAACTGCTGATGAAAGTTCCACCTTCGTGAATCCACAAGCACGAAAACAGTTTTTTATTGTGCTTTCGCTAACACTTTACCATGCCTTGTGAGCAATGTTCATGGCTGAAAACAAGGTGATTTTATGATCCTTCCCATCTTCGATGCTGTCAAGGAGTTGCATCACTTCTTCCTTGCGGTAAAAGGTTTTGAACGTTTTAATTATGCCCTGGTCTAGAAGCTGCAGCTTAGAAGTAGTGTTGGCAGGCGAAAACACAACATTAACATGACTGAGCGGTGGGGTATTGTTGTGGGCCGTACAATTATCCATGAAAAGTAGAATTTTTCGCTGCCTTTTCTCCATATCAGCATTCACTGATCGTATCCATTCCTTGAATAATTCGCCCGTCATCCACGCTTTTTTGTTTGCACGATAGGTCATCGGAAAAGTTTTTATGTTTTTAAAACATCTTGGTTTGGCTGATTTGCCTATCATGAGCGGTCTTAATTTCTCAGATCCATCCATGTTGGCGGCCAACAATATGGTTACACGTTCTTTACTATTTACTTCCTTAAAACACATTGATCGGTCGGGGAGACACACATACAATAACCCCGTATCATCGGCATTAAAAATGTTTTTGTGCTCATAAGAATTGATTATTTCTCCTAATTCGTCTTTCCACTCAGAACAAACGTCGACCGATACACTCGCACTTTCCCCACTAAGCTTCTTAAATTTATACTGTGCCTTTATTTAAACCTACCAAAACAACCATCACTCGCACGAAAGACTTTAATTCCCATTTTTTCTGCGAAAAAGTTTGCTTTTTCTCTTAAAATTTTTCCTCCAACTGGTACATTTGAATTCCGTGCTTGAGCAAACCACTTTTTAAAATTCTCTTCTAGTTGTGGATACTCACCAGTCTTAAAGTGCTTTACTTTGATGTCCAATGTCTGGGAGACGATTTTGTCCTTGTTATTCAGAATTGATGTTATTGTGGAAGGAGGAACGTTATAACGTTTGGACACGTCAATTTTTTTATCACCACCAGCCACGGCGCTAATGATTTCTTTTTTTTTTTTCCTCTCTAATGGAAAGGCACTTATTAGCTCTTTTCGGAGGCATGGCTAAGACCGAACTGACTTTAACTTTTCACTCGCTCTGCTCCTTCCTACCCTCTCATAACAATAGGCCGGACACCAAGGCACCTCTTAGTTGTGGGAATCACAGACACATCGCCTCACAGCCTACTCGGCGTCATTACCTGCCCTTCAAACCCTCCTACATCCCTCAGTACCCTTCCGGTCTTTTTTACCCTGCCCGAATTGCATAAATCTAGAGCTGGTGTACAGTCTAGGGTTAAAAACATCACGAGTTAACAAGATTTTTAAGTTGGAAATAAGGATTATAAGACGTTTTAATTGAGCTCAAGCACCAAAATAAATACGTATTATCAAGAGGACCGTAATGCATTTTTTTTTTCCGAATTAAAGAGATTTTCTCAAGGGACCGGCAAATTTGTACAAATTAGTGAGATATACAAATAATCGGGATGCAAAATATCGGGATTTTACTGTATATTGAAAATATACACTCGTATGGATATTCTCCTAAAAAATTTGTGAAAGGGTGAATATCGGGAAGAAAATTGGCATACCTACATATTCTTTAGTCGACCACTGAGAAGTGATTAAAATTTGAAACAAATTGGATCAAAACTTTTGTGAGACAATGAACGTCTAGACACTTAAAGTGCACTCAGCTCTCACCTCAGCCTGCTTCATGAAGGCATAGACGTCATCTTTGTACTCGCACACCTCGAGGATGTGCATCTGGAAGCTGCGGGGCCGCGCCTCCACCTCCACCACCATGGGGGACACCCCCNGAAGGCATAGACGTCATCTTTGTACTCGCACACCTCAAGGATGTGCATCTGGAAGCTGCGGGGCCGCGCCTCCACCTCCACCACCATGGGGGACACCCCCCGCGACCGGTCCAGCACCATAGGAGAGTGTACATGCGGCGACTGGGAGAGCAGCACCTGACAGCGCGGTTTGTGCAGCGAGATCACATCCTGGGGTAGGTCGTTCTCCTTCCCTGCCGCCTCCGCCTTCCTGTGTCGACCCACCTCCGGCTCCTCGTAGATCGTGAACGACGCCTTCTCCACTTTGCTGGCAATCTGCTTCTGTCGCACATATTCCAATTTTTGGTGGTTCCCAGCTTGTTCTTGCCTGATCTGCAACTGAAAAGCACACTGGGAAAATTAACATGCAATATGTTAATTTCAGTCAACCAGTTTTTCAGAACCAAGACATTGAAAGGCAACAGTTTTCGTAAACTGGGAGCAATATTTTGTCACAGCAATGCATTTCTGTTGAGCTGTTTCTCAAGCCCTTGTGCCGCAATGGAAGTATCCTTGGAAAAGTCCGTGCAAGGCTGCACGACTGCTGGTATCAATCGTTCTACGCAAGGTTTAGCCAAACGCTGTCCATTTTCATGGAGGTTTTAGTAAGAGGGGACTTCTACAAGGTGAAAATTTTAGCCAATCTAGTGACGACAGTTGTAAAATTTTTGTTTTGAGAGACACTGATAAACAGTAAATAAAAACAATTTTCAAAACATAAAATGTGGTTCTGTTGATGCTATAAAATGGCTATTTGAAAATTATCNACAGTAAATAAAAACAATTTTCAAAACATAAAATGTGGTTCTGTTGATGCTATAAAATGGCTATTTGAAAATTATCGTAAACTTTTCTTCAGAGTTTATTTAACACAAAATGTTTCAAATACCACAACGAATAATTTTCATTTCATGCATAACTGAATATGTCCTAGAACCATAGAGCGATACACCAATGGAGTGTATAGAAGCAAAGTACTGTTGACACTAAAGTGTGAAAAATGGTATGTTTACCCCTGCCTGTTAATACAAANACAGTAAATAAAAACAATTTTCAAAACATAAAATGTGGTTCTGTTGATGCTATAAAATGGCTATTTGAAAATTATTGTAAACTTTTCTTCAGAGTTTATTTAACACAAAATGTTTCAAATACCACAACGAATAATTTTCATTTCATGCATAACTGAATATGTCCTAGAACCATAGAGCGATACACCAAAGNATTTCATGCATAACTGAATATGTCCTAGAACCATAGAGCGATACACCAAAGGAGTGTATAGAAGCAAAGTACTGTTGACACTAAAGTGTGAAAAATGGTATGTTTACCCCTGCCTGTTAATACAAACCTGAAAAACCTTTCTACTGGCAATGTTTTAGCTGCAATAACCCCTTAAGAGGTAAATTTAATATTAAAGATAGTCCCTGTACTTGAAAAATGTATTACTAAGCATTACGATGCCGTTATAACGTGAAGAGCACTAATACTTGTAGCCTAGCAACCCATGAAGAAAGAAAACTCAGATTTATAATGCAAGCAACGCAACTAGGAACAAACCTGCAAGACAGGGAACATTAAGTTCGACAAGCGTCTTCTCATTGCAAGGCTTGCATCATCATCCTCTGAAAACAACTAGAAACTGAGATGCCCAGTTTTAATGGTATCACATCACATTTTGCAATATAATTGTGACACAACTGCTATGTATTATTTTACTTCACAAATTACCACACTCTTTTAATTTGTTAATATTGTTATACATTGTAAAATATTTTTACTTGTAAAAATAAGGTACAAGTCGAATCTCCATTTAGTTTTTTTCCACGGGGTGAAATTAGGAAATTAGCTTTAGTTATTTGAAATTGCGAAATAAACACTTTGCGAAAACCAGCATAACTGTGCAAGATTTGCATGTGAAACAAAAATAATTTGGTTTGAGCAATACATTGTGATACTTCTTGCTGAACCAACTTCTGGAATCTTCGAATAATCATTCAATAGTATCGAATGAGACGTTAAAACAGCTGAAAATGGTGTTTAGGTTTGGAATATGAGTTTATTTATAAACTGGATGTTAAGTTATTTTTCATACGAGTGAATTTTTACATTTTTCATAATGTTAACGTTGCAGTGTGCAAGTGTTACAATAAAATACAAAGAGAATACATGNAGTGAATTTTTACATTTTTCATAATGTTAACGTTGCAGTGTGCAAGTGTTACAATAAAATACAAAGAGAATACATGTACTGTAAACATACAAACAGCAACAGCACCACAGAAGAACAATATTGGTCAAATGCAACTAAACATTTTGCAAACCTCAGTAGCATTTGGCAGAGAAAAATTTCTAAAAGGGAATAGATGTTATATAAAAGAAACTGGCCCATATGGTCGGAAACATGAATAAATAATTGAACCTAGAAATTATGTAGATAAAGATACATAAATTAATTTAACCAGTTTTATAAGTTACAGGGTCTAAGTTTTTGTGATAAAATTGTTGAACCAATACAAAATGTCACATCCTACCAAAATGTTTTACACCTGTCATTTGAAGGATAGTTAATTTTATGATTATATTTTTTTCAGTAGTTTTATATTCTGTATGGTGATGAATCATGCTTATATTTTAAGCATTAATCTTAACTATATATTTTATATGGAATTGGGAAGTTTGTTTTTTCATTGAACTGGCAAATATTAGCTAATAAATAACATATTTACATTAAATTGAGCACTTCAATGTAATATACATACTTTGTTTGAAATATTGTATTACATTTCAAAAATCACTGAAATCTTAAACAAAAATTTTAGAAAAAGGCAGTGAAAAATATACCAAAATAACCCCAACAAAACTGACAAAATCATGGAAATATTTTCACCATAAACAGATGTCTAATTATATATTAAAATCACTTTGAATTTTTTTTATATTTTATTTGTTTGTGTGGAGGAGAAGAAACAACTGACATTGGTGATAATACTGTGTTGGTGTTGGTGGGATGATGTGTGAAGGGGTTTTTGCAAATGCACACAAAATAAACTCTAATGTACAAAGCGTTAAGTGACACAAGATGCCCTCTTAGACATCAATAAAATTTCCTCCTTTCTCCAGTCAACCCCCACAAACAAAACGCATCGCTGGCACATGCGGAGAACATACCTGGTTAAATGAGAAAGAAAATTGTCTGAGCAGAACCTAGGGTATCGTAGGGTACTAGTCTCTACCAGTTGCAAGGAAAACACTAAAAATGTCTCATTCATCAGTTTTAAAATTGTGAAAGTTCATGAAAATTATAAAATTGTTCCACATTAAACATACTCTTACAAATATTCAAATTCTCTTTGTCTGCCACATACATATAACACAACCAAATTCCCATTATACAAACACTGTTCACTCCACAAGATAAACACCAATTATTTAAACTTTCCTCGGTATGAACACCAGCCAATGAGTATGACACTCCTTTCTCTCTCTACAATAGGCAGAAAGTCCTGCAGAATTCTGGCATTAAATTTAAAATACATAATTGCATTGAATGAATGTTGAAACAGATTAAAAACATGTCACTGTGAGACAGGATGTTCAAAAGTCTTTAACAGTGTTCCACGTAAAGTACTTTTAGATTTGCCGGGTATACCTTCCCTCAGCCATTATTGAAAGAAAAAAAAATACAAGTTGGACTAGACTTATATCTCCTCATATTATTATAAACCCGCAAATATTGGGCCCCTACTTCACCTGCCCTCTGCTCTATAATACTTTAAAATATTGTAGTGTGTAGGTGGCTTGCTTGCAAGGTCATGTGTGAAAATAAAAATAAAATGTGTTGTTATATTTTCTTGCGATAAAGAGAAAATCTTATGGTATGAAATACTATGAAGTTTGTTGGGTGTATGAGTGATGATTGCATGGCATTCCTAACACGCAGCTTACTTTATCCACGAGCGTGGTGTCTAGCATAGAGGACAATGACGTTGAGAAAATTGGTTTAAATTAGCAATTTGAGGTTCAGAAATGCCAGAATATTTAACTTAAACACAGGTAAGTCAACACTGAGGCAATGGTGACGTATTAAAAGTTATCCTTCACCATTACAAAACTGCAAAATACATTTACCCTTTTCTTCGCATAGCAGAACACTAGACACAATTTCATATAATTTGTATGAAAAATAAGGAGACAAAGCCTGCAAATCACTGAATAAAGAATTCTAAGTACAGTGGAGTCTCCATTATCCGTCAGTCTTGGGACCGTCACCGTGACGGTTGAGAGAATAAGACTGATAATAGAAATCCCCCGCCCCCCTAAGACACGACAGATACTAACAATAATAATGTATACAATATTTACCACTATATTTTACAGGTATCAATCAATAGAAGTATACAGCACAGTATGTATTTGATATAAAAANATACAATATTTACCACTATATTTTACAGGTATCAATCAATAGAAGTATACAGCACAGTATGTATTTGATATAAAAAATTGTAGAATTCTGTTTATTATGTTGATAAAATAACAAAATTGAATACAGTACTATTATGTATATGTTCAGTAGTATGTATAATCCTACCTAAAAAAGTCTGTCATTTTCCTTTGTTGTAATACTCCACGGGCTTTTGTTGCTGCTGCGGTGCGTATCTTACGTAGGAGAAATATCTGTGTAGCGTCTGCCTCTTCTTGTTGCTCGTACCATTCAATGCACTTGGANTACAATATTTACCACTATATTTTACAGGTATCAATCAATAGAAGTATACAGCACAGTATGTATTTGATATAAAAATTGTAGAATTCTGTTTATCATGTTGATAAAATAACAAAATTGAATACAGTACTATTATGTATATGTTCAGTAGTATGTATATTCCTACCTAAAAAAGTCTGTCATTTTCCTTTGTTGTAATACTCCACGGGCTTTTGTTGCTGCTGTGTTGCGTATCTTACGTAACATCTTACGTAGAAATATCTGTGTAGTGTCTGCCTCTTCGTGTTGCTCGTACCATTCAATGCACTTGGAAAACATGTTTTCAAAGTCACTGTGGCTAATTATTTTGGGGCAATCCTTGAGTGTATCATCCTCTTCTTCTTCACTTAAACATTTTACCTCCTGTGTTGCACTTCATACAAGTTCCTCATCATTTAATATTTCAAAGCCTCCGTCAAATCTGTCAATTCCCAGCCATTCACTTACTTCACCTATTTATGTGTTTTCTCCACCTGGAATCCCTTGACACATAAGTAATAAAATTTCCTCATAATTTCTAGATTCGTTTATGGCCTCATTCTCGTTTACAGTCTCAGGCCACAGTTTGTTCCAGCNTGTAATAAAATTTCCTCATAATTTCCAGATTCGTTTATGGCCTCATTCTCGTTTACAGTCTCCGGCCACAGTTTGTTCTAGCCCTTTTTTAATGTTTCTTCTGGTACATCTTGCCAGGCTTCAACGACATTAAAAATTGTGTCTTTAATAGTGTATGACCTCCAAAACTGCTTTACACTTATTAATTCATCCCCAATGCAAACAACTTTTTGAATAAACCATTTTCGATAACGTCACTTCATGCTTTCAATAATACCCTGATCCAGGGGCTGAATTAGTGGGGTAGTGTTAGCAGGCAAAAAGCGGCATGTAATTTTTCCATCATCACTTTGTAAGTCATGAGGAGGAGTTGGTGCATTGTCCATTAATAACATGGCTTCTTCAGGCAATCCAATAGATTTTAAATGTGATTTTACATTTGGCACAAACACACTGTGGAATCACTCATTAAATATATCCTGGCTCATCCAGGCACTTTTTTTGTGCATAATATTTGGCAGGTAAAACGTTTAAATTCATATTTTTGAAAGCTCGAGGCTTTTTAGATTTCCCAATGATTAGTAAAGGAAACCTATGTCTACCATTTGCATTCGCACACACCATGACAGTTATGCTGTCTTTTTGCATTTTAAAACCAGGTGCAGATGTTTCCGATAAGGTGGCTAAGGTTTTCACTGGAAGTGCTTTCCAATATAGGCCAGTTTTGTCACAGTTGTAAACCTACTCTCTGACCATATTTCTACCTTTTATTTCTTTCATTAGTTTTTACCGATATTCTACAATGACTGCACTATCAGCGCTTAGTTTTTAACCCGATATGTCCAACTGCCTTATGCCATGCCGACCCTTAAATTTATCCAGTCAACCTATACTAGCCTTAAATGAAGGACCCCATCAAGCTTCTTGTTCATCTCGATAGCTTTAGCCATTATTATGGGCCCAGAAACTGGTATCCCTTGACTGCGGGCTTGAATGAACAACTGATACATTACTGTATCCAGTTGGTCCAGTTTTGCTGGNAACTGATACATTACTGTATCCAGTTGGTCCAGTTTTGCTGGCTTTATCGTTTTTCTTAGTTTGACATCTCAGTCTGTCGTTTGCATTTTTGAAACATGACTTTTGATTTTATCTGCATCTTTCTTCATATCATTGACTATCGTCCGCCCGATTCCATATAGCGGAGTGATACTCTGCGCGCTTTCACCTCTACGCAGTCCTTTTATAATTTCAAGTTTTTGAGAAAGTCCCAATACAACATGTTTCCGTTTCTCAGACATTTTTAAACACACTACACTTTGACAACAAACTGAGGACAATGTCTTGCTGACTAAGTGACTACCGCTACTGAACTGACTGTAGGAATGGGAGGGCGGATGAGTGTCTAGGAATTCCGGTAGGGTGGCGAGGAAGATGGGACGATTCTACGAAGTACATATGTAGGTTGTACATAAACAACAAACGGGAGTCATTGGCATTCCGCACCGCACAGAATGTATTTTTACTGGGTATATGTATTACACTACAGTATACGTATTGATAAACTAAAAATTGTGCTTAATTTGATCTAATATGAAGCGAGAAAAAAGTTATTTCATTTTGAGTTTAAGTTTGTTTTTTGTATCCAATTTTATTATTTTACTTGTCGTGTCAGTTTACTGACGGTTAACAGAAACTGATGGTTAAAAGGGTGGCGGTTAATAGAGACTCCACTGTACTTCAATTATTACGTGAAGCGTAACACAGCAGGTAAGTGTAAAGAAATAGTTGTTTTATTAATTAAAAATTTTTACATAAAGTAATCTGAAAAATCATCAGTTCAGTTTGTTGTTTCAAATCAATAGAAAACCATGAAAANAAAAATTTTTACATAAAGTAATCTGAAAAATCATCAGTTCAGTTTGTTGTTTCAAATCAATAGAAAACCATGAAAAATAGTTTTCAAAATAAATTATGATCAGTTTTAAATGTAATTAATATACTAAATCACCCCTTTAAACATTGGCTAACAAAATGAAAATTCACGCGAGTTAATCTTGAACCGGCTTATTAGATTTTCTCATTAATAAATCATTAAAATGTTTGTAACATTAACTCAGCTTTTAAAATAATAATCTCACTACTGGCTTCTAGTACTGTTCAAGGAAACTTAAACGCCCTAATAAAATTTCAGATTAAATTTAACATCTTCCAAATTTACTCTCATCAAGTTCAAATATAATTTAAATATTCCAAAACAAATTAAAATGACAAAAAGTCTGTAGCTGTCAAAACGTAAGAAGTTGCTCATATTATCCAGCTTCTGTGGGTTTTACTTATGTTGGTGGAGATGGCAGCCGAAGTTCTTGAAAAACACTCCAAAACTAATTACAATGCGGCTCGGACCTCTTTTTTCATGGCCCGCATATTTGAAACAACTTGGTGCCTCTCTAACACAATGCTNATTACAATGCGGCTCGGACCTCTTTTTTCATGGCCCGCATATTTGAAACAACTTGGTGCCTCTCTAACACAATGCTTACTCTTACGTTGGGCGGTAACATCAAAATTATATGCTAATCTTGCAGACAAAATCTTACGCAGATCAGCTCATCATGGCGTCTGAGGAGAGTCCTTTCATTAAATTGTGATTTAAGAAATTGTCATGCAACTGCTAAGCTGCTATTCAAAGATAAATTTGCATAGCAAATTGCTACAAAAATGTTTAAAATGAATATACTTGCTGGTTTACACTGCACTTCATCCTTTTGGTGTAGTACATACTGTTACATCTAAGATAAGAAATGTTTTAAGTAACTTTAAGCACCATTTTCTAGAGTGCGCGAGTGAGTGATGAGATTTGTGCAGCTATTAACATTGAGGTCTTGAGTGCCGACGAGGATGAAGGGAGACGAGGTATAGAGCAGTTCCAGAATGAAAGGGCTGGGAAACCCGCTGACCAGCTGCATGATCCAACACAATTCCCACATGCGAAAATCTGGGCGACACTGCCGGAAATTGAACCCGGTTCGCCTGGGTGGAAGGCAAGTAATCTAACCACTACAAACCCACCACTTCCTAGAAATTCACACTGTATACCTGCCTTAAACTTCAATTTTTTGCTGTTGTAGTCGCAGAGGAATTTAAAGTGAAGCTATTGCATTTTTTTCATGAACTGTGGAGCCCCTGATGTAACCCCATCTTCCTCAGACACGGACTCCCCCACTTTCACACTATTTTCCCAACCACAGGAAGTCCCTTATCCAATCCACTAGTCACTTATCATCCAGAAGCTCATCCACTTTTTGCACAAAATTCTGAGTCTATGAAGCAGACATCCACCTGCTTCTCCTCATCCAGCAGTCTAGCCAGTTGCGTCTCACATGAGTGACCTGCCCTAAAACCATGTTGGTACTCCTGCAGCCAGTTCACTATACTGCAAGCGTTTCCATCACGTGTCTTGTACTCGACAAGACTCGCAGTCCTGTAACTGACAGGCTTTGTCCTTTCCTCCCCTCGCTTGTACAACAGAACCACCAATGCCTCCTTCCAGCCCTGCGGCAACTTGCCTTCTACAAAACACACAAGGATATCTACACAGCTCCCCTACATCATCTGGACCAACTGCCTTACCACTCTTCAATCCTCCTGTAACCTTATCCTGTACATCCTACTTCTCACCTCACATTCCCTTTGCCAAACATTCTGCTCCTCAAGCACTGGGTTTGCAGCAACTCTGATTTCTCCTCGTCAGTTGCTGCACTCAAAGCCTCCTTGCTATTCAACACTGGGACACCTCCCTCCCCTCCTAAAACTTTCTTTATATAACCAATCCTTTCCTCTCCTCTATAATGCCGCCTAGGTATTCATTCTTTGTCTGCTTAATCAACCTTCCTAGATTCCTCCCCATCTGTTTTACACAATCGCTAGTTAGCCTACCCAATCCTGTATTCTTCTATTATACATGCACTTGTCTACACTTTGTCTTCATCATTTTTGTCTTCCGTCTACAGTATGGAAGATCACCCCAAGCTTTTATAATTTTATGTAGGGCAAATTTCACAACCATTTTCTCTACAATTTCTCTCAATTCATTCCACAAGCCATCTACACTTTCTACCATGGCCCAATGCTCAAACCTATCCCTTAAGAAATGTTCTGCCACCTCCTTGTTTCCCCTCCTATATAGCCATATTACTCTAACCCTAGGATCCTCTATCCTTATAATGATTAGGGCTAAAATAAGTCTGTTTAAATAACTGCAAGAAAATGTTACAAAAAGTGAACTAATGTTTGTCTCTGCACATAAATGGGACATAATAATCCCCCTCTGTTTTTGACAATGCAACAATATTTCCGAACACCATCCCAAAGTCAGCCATTTCTGTTTGTTTCACTTTCATTTTCCTGCTTTCCTGTTAACACAAAAGTTCTGTTGCAAAGGCTTGCACCCAGTAAGNTCTGTTTGTTTCACTTTCATTTTCCTGCTTTCCTGTTAACACAAAAGTTCTGTTGCAAAGGCTTGCACCCAGTAAGCTACCAATCAAACGACAAAACTACACCTAACTTAGCGTTGTTGACAACCAACATGCCCAATACAAATATGGAAACTATAAAAAAGTGATTTATGATTTGATTTATTTTAGGAAGGGATATAAATTGTATGCTACAAGTTTNAATATGGAAACTATAAAAAAGTGATTTATGATTTGATTTATTTTAGGAAGGGATATAAATTGTATGCTACAAGTTTATACAGAATTTGTTATGAGGAAGGTATGCACATGCAACTAATTGCAAGTATAAATTATAATCTCAATATGAAACGAAAAAGTATTTAGTAGAATTTGACTCTGTTTTAAATACAGAAGTCAGTCATGTCTGAGAAGTGGTTATTTATGGACAAATTGTGAAAAAAAATTAAGCCCTGGCAGCTAACTTCAGTCCCGAAGTAGGTAAACCAATAGGGTTGTATAATTCCACCTCAAACTATGATAGGTTGCTAATGAACTATGTTGATATGTTGCAACATATATTTCATAAAAATTAACCTTACACAACCAATATGATTGACAGGACTGCTAACTTTCAATTACAGTTGGTTTCTAGTATGGACTCGATGCCCCAACTGGAATCCCTTCTTGTTTCTTAAAATTTTAAGATCTCTGCTGCATCCAACACTATGTGCTATGTTCTCCATTTCCCAGCAATTATCTCACATACTGCCAGCGGCACTAACACATAATGCAACTTGTATGGGGTATCATGATGAGGTGAGCACTACACAAGGCAAATACTTGCGGCAGACACCACAGGCATTGCTTGCTTCAGAGGCGACGTCAGATGCTACTAAGAGCAATCAAACAATTTTCTTCCTCACACTTTTTAACTGTCATCACTAAGCATACTTTGTACATCAGCATGCAGCTCACGCCCTCAACACACCATTTTAACAGTGACTGCAGCAAGCAGGCCAACAGTTTGGTACAGTAGTGGGCACCCACACACACGTGCAACCACACGCACACATCCACACATGAACAGTTGTAACTNACAGTTTGGTACAGTAGTGGGCACCCACACACACGTGCAACCACACGCACACATCCACACATGAACAGTTGTAACCGACTGTCAAAAACTGGCATAAGCATGTCTTACAGTTACTAGCTAACAAACGATTTTTAAAGGCAAAGTGGGATGCAAACGATAAGTTAAAAATATATATAGTATACCACACAGCATTAAAATATAGGTTACTTATTTTGTTGTAGACTTTGCACAATTAAGTTCCTTAAGCCTCAGGATTATGATCACTCCACGTAACACGTGGTATTTTTGGGTAGTATATTAGGATGCTTCACATAATTACATAAACTTTATGTAGTGAATATATATGTAAGGGATAAGTTTTGTTGCTTTTCAGATTCAAAACGCTCAAAATACTTTATATACTTGCATATATTTTGTGTTTTAATATTGACGTGGCGTAAACAGGTTATGAAAGTATGACGTTCATGATTTATACAAACTTTCAAAAGTTAGGAGATTGTCATAACCTCAAGAATAAAATGTGTCTGGGAGATAAAGACATTTTTCGCATACATGGAATAAATCTTATGTAATAAAGTTTAATCTGAAGAGAAAATCAAAATTGTGTATTGAAATAAGCCTACTATAAACTTCAAACTTAACAATAAACATTGTGAATTTTACACATCTGAGAAACATAATTAATAACCTGCGGCAATATAATCCTCAATCAAGTTTTACGAATTAAAAAAATAAATAATTTTAGTGTAACTTTTATTAAACTTTTGTCCTCATTTCTGGGAGAAAATAATATATGCTGTAGATGAATTAAGAACCTAAGCAGATGACATCGCGAAAATAAAAACAAATTTGTGAAAAGTAAAGATAACACAACATGCCGGTAATTATTGAAAATAGGGGCTTTTCTGAAGGAAACTTAGTACACCCACAAAAGTAACATAAATGGGTTCTGCACAGCTTACTTTTTTAATATTAATGAGGGCATAATGGTAAAATAAGTAGAATGTACTAAATAAAATAGTTAAAATACGAGGAGTCTGGCCACTTTGTTGAATAGCCATATAATGCTGTCGGTGCACATGTGAACTGTGTTCAGTTGCTGTTTAGATGCAATACGGTGCGGTTCCTGAGTTGTGAGGTGGGCACATATTACAAAATTGGGTGGACAAATGTTAAATTGAGGTGTTTTTGCATTTTTTGAGGGTGTATTTTTAGTGATTTTACCCCACAATTTCTCTGATCTTCGTAGCACTCTGCACTATCGTATTTGTGGTTTGTATTCGCAATACATTAATGTCCCTAGTACATTCGTGGTCTGTGTAATTAGTAGAGTGGAAATATACCACATTCAGGAATTTTTTCTTTTATTTTCAGAAAAACCCCTATTCTCAATAATTACCAACACAGATACTAAAGGTTTTGTGCAAGGCATTTCTGTTCCATCCATTACCAGAAAGGTAAGAAAAATGGTCNTACCAACACAGATACTAAAGGTTTTGTGCAAGGCATTTCTGTTCCATCCATTACCAGAAAGGTAAGAAAAATGGTCTTCTGTTTAGATATTTATGAATTGTTTCAATAAATATTAACTACAATGGAAACAAAAACCTAACCTCAAAAAATGTTTAAGTTATTATTCAAAACTATTTAATTGTTTTTTTTTTCATGTCCAATACATTACTATTTAAAATAGTATGAGGAATAAGCTTGATTTTAATAGAACCAAATGAAAAAACCACCAGGATTTTACCTGTGGTAAAGAAAACTCATTTAAATATGCCCAACATAAAAAAATGTTATGTTTGATAAAAAAATATTTTAATAATGGACTTAACAGTAAATACGTGGCAATTTGTGTTTAGCCAACCTCATTGCAATAGTTAACCATGTCTCATTGCTTTCAGGAAGCCATGGAAAGGCAGGAGATTTACCGCAGAACTGTGTGAAGAAAGATGCTCAGCACGTGATAAGGAAAAAATTTTGTTGGTCCGTAATTTGGAAAAGTTAACTGAAGAGGCTTTCTGAAAAGGAAAGGAAACAGCGATAGAGCTAAGAAAAAAGAAGAATTGAATAAGCAGCAACAATAAAAATTCCTCTAGTCTCATGGGATCCTTTACTTCTCCTCAATCTTTGGGCAAAGCGGCTTCTAGACTTAAAATTTCTGCCACAAAGCCCAAGTAAGAAAACAGCCATAGTCAATCAATTATTGCATGAAGTTGAACCAGGCGACAGTTCTTTATGTCGCAAAAAATAAGGCGTCGTTGAATAAAATACCAAATGAAATAATCCGTAAAGTTGGAAATTTCTATTGTCGAGAGGACATCAATCGACAAGCACCAGGGAAGAAAGGCTACAAAAGTGTCAAGGACAAAACAACGAGATAGGAATAAGATTAAAAAACACCATAGGATGAATATAAAAGAAGCTTATTCATCACTCTTTACAAGTGAAAATACTGGCATTAGCATCAAACTTGCAATNATAGGATGAATATAAAAGAAGCTTATTCATCACTCTTTACAAGTGAAAATACTGGCATTAGCATCAAACTTGCAATGTTTTATAAACTTCAGCCTCAGTTCGTTTTACCTTCTTCAGAAATGCCACACAATGTGTGCGTGTCTCGTCATGCTAATGTTAACTTTATTGTAGAAGCGATTGTGAAAGCAGTGCATGGTTTCCCACATAACACCAACAACATCTTAGGAAAGGTGTGCTGCGATACCACAGTTGAAAAGCGCACGACTGGTTTATGTCAAATTTGCAGTCGTGAGATCATGTCACCTATACCTGAGGACCATGACACTAATGCAATAGCAAAACGTGAGGGCCGTCCTAAAGTTGTATCAATTGAAGGATCGGTAGAGGATGCAGTGAATGATCTTCCAGCTAAATTATTTTCATTTAAGACTCTGTTTTGTTAAGAGGGCGCAAGAAAACTATTTCGATCAAAAGAAGAGTGGNATAGGATGAATATAAAAGAAGCTTATTCATCACTCTTTACAAGTGAAAATACTGGCATTAGCATCAAACTTGCAAAGTTTTATAAACTTCAGCCTCAGTTTGTTTTACCTTCTTCAGAAATGCCACACAATGTGTGCGTGTCTCGTCGTGCTAATGTTAACTTTATTGTAGAAGCGATTGTGAAAGCACTGCATGGTTTCCCACATAACACCAACAACATCTTAGGAAAGGTGTGCTGCGATACCACAGTTGAAAAGCGCACGACTGGTTTATGTCAAATTTGCAGTCGTGAGATCATGTCACCTATACCCGAGGACCATGACACTAATGCAATGGCAAGACGTGAGGGCCGTCCTAAAGTTGTATCAATTGAAGGATCGGTAGAGGATGCAGTGAATGATCTTCAAGCTAAATTATTTTCATTTAAGACTCTGTTTTGTTAAGAGGGCGCAAGAAAACTATTTCGATCAAAAGAAGAGTGGTATAAAAGCATATGAAGTTGTGTTACAAGTTGATTTTGCGGAAAACTACTCTGCAATACGTAAAAATGAAATCCAGAGTGCACACTGGAATCGTAGCCAGGTAACTGTTTTCACGTGTGTAGCTTGGTTAAAGGGAGTTACTCTTTCATACGCTGTAATAAGTAATGATATTTCGCATGACAAACACAGTGCGTGGGTGGGTATTTTTGAAGAAAACTGTTGAAGATATCAAACTGACCTATGCTTTCAGTGAAATATCTGTATTTTCTGGTAGATGTGCGGTGCAGTTCAAAAGNTTGAAGATATCAAACTGACCTATGCTTTCAGTGAAATATCTGTATTTTCTGGTAGATGTGCGGTGCAGTTCAAAAGTAAATTCACACTACAGTAGACTCCCTCTCGTTCGACCACCTCAGGACCAGACCAACTGACTAATGACCTACTCACCCAAAACAAGACGTTTTTGTCCCTGTATCATCCTCTTCATAGTTAGGATTAACTCAAGGATGATGGCAAATACATACATACATACGTGCATGCATATGTGTATAGGGCACAGTGATTTTTTATTGTGTGATTTATTTTAATGTGTAAATAATAAACTGATCCATTAATAATAAAAATAAATATGTACGTACATAGGTAGAACTTTAAAAATAAAGTGATAATCTTTTTCTGATTTTTTTTGTTTAATGTTTTCTTAAACGCTAAATCACTATTTCTTAATGAACATGATATCCACTGCAGTTGCCTTTGTCTGCTGCTCGATGTATCTTGCAGCCAATTCCAGTGCNTAATGAACATGATATCCACTGCAGTTGCCTTTGTCTGCTGCTCGATGTATCTTGCAGCCAATTCCAGTGCAGCTCAATTTCCCCTCGTCACTTCTCTCTTCTTCCTCTCCATCTTCTTGACAAATGACAGCTTGAACGATTTCATCATCACTTAGGATTTCATTTTGAAGCTCCTCATATTCACCAGCAATCCATGCCACGTCTTGTTCTTAGAGATCATCAGAGTGAGGCAGGAATTGTAAATCTTTTAACAAAGATGAGTTGCATCTGGTTCAGAAACCTGAAGATTCGGCTCATTTGCTTTTGGATTGTCCTCGTTATTCTTTCCAACGATTTCTTCTACATTTGGCCATGCTTTTCTCCAAGACTTTGTAAAAGTAGTACAGTAGATAGAATTTCTTCGTATGCCTTAGCCACCATATAGATCACGTCTTTCATGTTTATGGCCTTCGAGGCTTGGGTAAGACCTGTGTTGCTTTCGTTGTCCATTTTACCGAGAATTTCCGAAAGAAGCTTTCTGCGGTACCTCCTCTTCAGNTTTCGTTGTCCATTTTACCGAGAATTTCCGAAAGAAGCTTTCTGCGGTACCTCCTCTTCAGACACTCGATGACCCATTGGTCGATTGGTTGTGTAACACTTGTGCCGTTAGGTGGTAAAAATAAGAGTTTTACATCACTAGAACTTTCACATTCAATTTCTTGTGGACGGGTAGGCACATTGTCGAGCAGTAGAAGAGCATTAGGTGGCAACTTCAAACTCGCCAAATGGTGTTTCACCTTGGGAACAAATTCGCTTGTGAACCACTCCTTGAACAGATTTGTGTCCATCCAAGCTGATTTTTGTGCCTTGTAGTACACCGAAAGGGAAGACATGTTCAAATTCTTAAAAGCTCTGGGCTTTGCCAATTTTCCAACAACAAACAGAGGCAGCTTGTGGGACCCTGAGACATTTGAACACAAAGTCGCGGTGATTCTCTCCTTACCGGCTTCTCAAGTCAACTATCCATCAGTTTTAAAGTATTTTTTCTGTTTTATAAGACTGAAGTTACTAGTTAACAATTAGAAAACATCTATGCCTATCCCATCCATTGCCACGGAATGACCCCTGTTGCCTTCAGCACTATACCAGTCAGCAAGGCCAACCCACAGCTTGAAAAATTTGAATAACCTGTACCATGGTTAGAACCCTGATCTCTCGAGTGAGACATGCCAACGATACCTACCACAGCCCGGAGGCAGTGGATTCATGAGGTGCTTAGAACTTGTAGGCCGCTCAAGGACAGTCTATCAGCGGCACTCCTCCCACTAGCCGGTGCTAGTAGACTGTCACGGCCGTGCGCTGTTGCCTAGTTCGCAGTTTTACAGTGGCAGCAGCACGTCCAGTCAAATGTTTCAAATACGTTCGAAAAATCATCAAATATTTCATTAAAACTCAGTCTTTTTTTGCAAGCTCATTTTGCTGAATAATGACATGTGTCTGTAGCTTTATCCATTGTTTTACATTAAGGTGTGGCACTACAGCTAGCATAAACTCAAGACTATTTTTTCAGAATACAGGATATTATTAATTCTTCCCCTGGCAGGCAACCATTTATAGTAGGTTTATTTAAATGTGCCCGCCTTGCTTATAATGAAGTCTGATGTGCTTATTTGACACATGATAATGTGTAGCAAAGCTGACTCACTCCACCCAGTGTTTGTGTCCGCTCTGTTCTGTAGTCCCAGTTTTGCAACGGGCTTTGAATGTTTTTCAATTGCCTGCATATGGCGCAAAGTAAACCTTGAGCTAGCACCACTAGTTGCAAAAAGGAAGTGGTTATACAAGGCTGATCTATAATTGTTAGTGTGCAATATTTTTAATAAATAATTAAACAAAGAGTTTCTCGAAAGTACACAGTTTAAACAAAACAGCAACAGCGTGATGTCTGTGAACGTAGCGCNTAATTAAACAAAGAGTTTCTCGAAAGTACACAGTTTAAACAAAACAGCAACAGCGTGATGTCTGTGAACGTAGCGTGATGGATATGCATGGAAGGAGAGCAGCATTGCACCTACGTTGAAGGCAGTATTTGTCACCAAAAAATATACCGGGAAACGAGTTACAGATTTCGATAACTTTAACTAAAATATCTTCCGGAGGACTATATTACAATTTTACAATAAGGGGAAAAATTCCTACAGCAAAAACGTTTCGGCAGCTATGCATGAGAAAATATGCCGACAGAGAAGAGAGCGNTAATTAAACAAAGAGTTTCTCGAAAGTACACAGTTTAAACAAAACAGCAACAGCGTGATGTCTGTGAACGTAGCGCGATGGATATGCATGGAAGGAGAGCAGCATTGCACCTACGTTGAAGGCAGTATTTGTCACCAAAAAATATACCGGGAAACGAGTTACAGATTTCGATAACTTTAACTAAAATATCTTCCGGAGGACTATATTACAATTTTACGATAAGGGGAAAAATTCCTACAGCAAAAACGTTTCGGCAGCTATGCATGAGAAAATATGCCGACAGAGAAGAGAGCGGGCTGTGCTACCATTACAAGCTACAGCAACAATGATANGGGCTGTGCTACCATTACAAGCTACAGCAACAATGATAAGTTATTTTTCTACGCAACACACACACCTGCGAGTAAACGACAATTTGTCTGCTGAAACAGTTTTCTAATACAATAGTTATGAACTCCCAAGTATGTAACATATATGGTTTATCAATTTCTCTTTCTACTATATACAAACTCTTATGAATAGAATTGTAATTTGTATTACTAGAATTCAGATTTCACGACACATGTACAGACGCTCGAAAGATGTGACAACAGGGCTCGGTAATGCTCGCAGATAGGCTGACACTGAGCAGCCAAGAAGTTCTGTGCTGGATATAACTATACAAAGCGCATGAAAGTAACACTTTAGTGGTGTGAGAGGAGTTGAGATTTCGTCAGCACTTAACAATGAGGTCTTGAGCTCCGGAGAGGACGAACTGAGCAGTGGCGTAGTGTACGGGTGAGAGTGCCCTGAGAAAATCTGCCAGCCAATAGCAACGTCTGCCATGTTTCACATACCCAAAAATCTGAGTGACCCTGCCAGGAATCTAAATCAGTTCACCTTGGTGTGAGGCAAAGGTTCAATAAGAATTGTTAATTTCTCAGTTCATTCTAAGCAATTACAAATGTTTAATATTAGAGAGACTAATTTCAGGATCACATCTTTGCAGTATAAGCTACTTCTATAAACCCTAAAAATAGCATTATGTTGGAAAAGTTATTAAATTATGTAATTTTCAAAACGTGTACAATACTCTTCAAAATATTCCATCTAAAACTTTATCACTAGCAAGTGTGTGTGCTCACGCACGTGCAGAGGTGTGCGAGCATGCACGTTCACTTTTGTTTAAAAATCAAAACTAGTTTCAGAAAAATTATTTTCGTCATTGGCACAACACAAGACGTAAGAAACGCATGCCACCCTCGTCTTTAAACTAATGAAGTTTTACAAGCAGCATAAGCAAGGCTCTGGCAGAATCTGCAGTGCTGGCGGTAGAGTAGGCGGATTGTTAAGTTCCAATTGGCTGCACCCCTCTTGGTGAAAAGTCCAATTGCAACCTGCTAGAAGCTACGGTAGTTAGCAGGTGGTAGGGACAATCTGCTGATCGCAAATATAGTCCATACTGTATAAGAAGGCCACTTTCTGACAGGTCTGCAAAAGTAGCACCACTGTTTACATCTGACTACGTATCCTTCCGCCATCAGCTGGTCCGTCAATGCGGGGCTGTATTTTTTATCAACACGCTGTCAGCTAATCCACTTCNGTATCCTTCCGCCATCAGCTGGTCCGTCAATGCGGGGCTGTATTTTTTATCAACACGCTGTCAGCTAATCCACTTCTCATTGTACCGTATGCTAAACAAATTTTAAAATATTTTAAGACTGACATCTGTCTAAAAAAATAAGTAAGTTATAAAAGTAAAAATATAAAATGTTGCAAATAATTAAATATTTGCTAACTTTTTTAAATTGTCCGAGATAGTGAATTTGGGTTAACATTTGCGAGACAGTCTGTTGTATCTATTATCACACTTTGGACATTATANGTCCGAGATAGTGAATTTGGGTTAACATTTGCGAGACAGTCTGTTGTATCTATTATCACACTTTGGACATTATAGCTAATATATTCGAGTTGGAAATATGTGGCGTGGAATAACGTTAGAATTGCTTAAAAACGATTCATGCGTGTCACTTTCTACGGAAACCAGGAAATGGGTTCCGAGAGAACAACATGGCATATAATTTACGTAGACGAACGATTACCAGCCGAATATAAATTACTTGTACTCCAAATCGTTGTACATGAAATATATGTTACTTTAAAAATTATGCAGAGCTCGTGGAAAAATATAACTATTGGCATCTGTTTGTAAATTTGTTATATATCGCACAGGAAGGCGGTTCATTTCTGGCTGGTAATACCTCGCATAATATCCCTCAGATGGCGCGCACAGCACGTCATGGCAAAGTTTGAGCAACCCTTTTTTTGGTCAACAGATAGCTTCTTTTTTAAAAGTTGATATTTCTTATATCACGGGCTGGAAGTACATTTCAAATTCGTGTCGTTTCGTCAAATTATTAGAAAAAATAATTCAACAATATTATGCAATATTTCTGTATACTTTTGGAATTAATATCAAGGACGTGTTGAAAGCGAGGTTGGAGAGGGATGATACGACGTGAAAAAGCTGTCTGAAGTTAGCACAACTTCAGAAAACTTTTCCACGTCCTATCGTTCTATTATACATTTCATTTTGAACATCTATACATAACAGCATTATCATGAAGTTTAGTTTTTAACACTAACAACCATTGTTTTGTGACCTTGTAAAGTAAAATGTGTTAATAAATGTAAGAACTCTTTCTTATCCGCGTATTTTCTGCTTTTGTGATGTGCATCGGCAGTGCACTCAGAATAGCCAACGTAATTTTAACTTTTGTTCGTTCGTGCATCAGCTGATACAGGATTTTGTAAATTGCACTTTGTTTGTTTCGTATACGTCAATTTGCCACTCGCTGACAGTCAGAAAGTGGCCTTCTTATACCGTATGGACCATAACAGTGTATGATTACGACGCAAAAAAAATGCCAGTTTGACGTCAGAAAAACTTGCGCACAGAATAGAAATGGAGTTTTAACAAATTTATTGTCTAACAGTTTATTCCAATAAATACAGCACTGTTAACACAGAATATAAATACCTACAAGCCTGCTAAGAAACCATCAGAAACACTCGATATGTTGCAAAATACCAGACAGCTGAAAAATTCAAACACAACGCCAGTGAATGTACGGCCTAGAATCAGTGACTTTTCATACCTGTTCCCTTGCAATCATAAAAGCCATTGTGACATGATTCCAGGAATTGCCACCTGCACTTCCTCAATGGCTAATGTACTGCCAATCAGAATACACCAGCCACCCGCACTACCACCAACATGAACAATTCTGCCACAGTCTTTACACCACAAGTCAGCCATTCAACATCCTATCCCGATATCTACAAGAAATGTTAATTATTGAGAATAGGGGTTTTTCTTGAAAATCAAAGAAAAAATCACGAAAAGTGGTATATTTCCACTCTAACTACACAGAAAACGAATTTACTAGGAGCATTAACGTATTACCAATACAAACCACAAATACGATAGTGGGGAGGACTATGAAGATCAGAGAAATTGTGGGGTGAAATCACTAAAAATATGCACCCAAAAAATACAAAAACACCTCAATTTAACATTTGTTCACACAATTTTATATTATGTGCCCACCCAACCTAACTTTACCTAACCACACAATGAGTGAATGAATATTTTACATTTTTCATCTAACCTAAGATTGTAGGGTTTTAATCTAACCTATAATTTCATTCTAATCTAGGATTTTAGGGCTTTAATCTAATATACAATTTTATTATCTAGAATTTTAGGGCTTTAATTTAACCTACAATTTTATTCTAATCTAGGATTTTTGGGTTTTAAAGTAACAGTAAAACCTAAAGGACGTATATGAATTAACTCACCTAGGTAGGCTGCGAGTACGATTCCACTGTCCTCTGCCTATTCAACTACAGTCGTGCATGACTTGCAACTTACCTCACTCGACAAAACACCATGATCTACTAAAACGTCCAAGTAACACCCGCCACATAGACGACTGTAAGGCACAGAAGCACTCGTACTTGCGCCCTCCATTCTTAAATCACAAGCTTTCGCACGATCGGATTTGGACAACACAACTCGCGAACTGCACTGTATTGGTTCTAAACAGCAACTGAACACAGTTCTTATCTGCGCCAACCGCATTATATGACTATTCAACATGGCGTCTGATGTAAACAAAACGGCCAGACTCCTTGTATTTTAACTATTTTATTTAGTACATTCTACTTATTTTACCATTACGCCCTCCTTAATATTTAAAAAGTAAGCTGTGCAGAACCCATTTATGTTACTTTTGTGGGTGTACTAAGTTTCGTTCAGAAAAGCTCCTATTCTCAATAATTGTTGCAAGAAATCTCCTCCAAGAACTTACGCAGGGTTCTTGTATTACACTGAATATTAAGTATACCACAAATAATACAACACAAACACACCATGCAACTGTGTTCTGTTTTACATGTGAAGATTATGAACACAGTCAAGCTTCAGCAGTTAGATTTTCACAAGAATATACATTTTTCTTTCATGACTAGGGCCCAGTTCAATTACCCTTGTACACACTTATATTTTAAAAAATACCTACTGAATACAATAAACTCAAACAATGTACTTATGATGATTAACAAGTTGACCCTAACCATAAGCGTTCCACATGCCTGCAACTGTTTTGTGCATTCAAGACCTTCACACTAGTGATAGGTCATTCACAGACAACTCAATCAAAATGAACTCCTCATTTAAGCAAACAAAATTCTACGATTTGTTTGTTACGAAACAAATTGATTCTTTTGAGTTGATTCAAAAGTAGAACACATGCTGAAAGAACATCAAAGGTGGAGAGGGTGAAATCAGAAAATCTGATTCCTTCGTAAAATAATCTGGAGTCAAGAGTCATCATAGCTTGTAAAGAAAGTGTGATGGGGGATGACCTTCACGACATGCATTGTGTTACTACTTTCTCTATTAATAGATACCGCCTGCACGCCCGACAATGCCAGTTCACATACCCACACAGTAAATCTTCTGTGAAATAAAACATTTCATAACGTTTTACCTGAAAGAATACGGGATAAAGAATATGTAAATTGAGAATGAGCCAAAAACCAGAAACCGAGAAAACAAATACCAGAGAGGGAGAATGAGTCATAACTCTCAACAACTGGGTAATTATTAAGTTTAGGGGCTTTTCTGAAAAAAACAAAAACAAATTTAATTATGATATATTTCTACTCTACTAATCACGTAGAACACGAATATACTAGGGGTGTAGCTTTAAAATAAGTACAACATATTTTAAAAAATTGAACAAAATTGTGAAATAAACACTATAGCCAGTTTGTTTACGTTTCTGAACGAAACGTCCTAGAGCAACAAAAGTTGCATTAATGGGTTCTGCACAGCTTACCTTGTTCATATTAAAGACGTCGTAATGTTAAAATAAGTAGAACATATTTTAAAAACTTGCAAAATATATTTGTTTACGTCTATTAACGTCGGAGGAATTATACCAGCCCCCTATCTAGGTGAGTCAATTTACTTTCTTTTGGTGTGTTTTATGGTTCCTTCAAATCCCTACAATCCTACATTTGTACTTTAATGTAAAACCCAAATAACCTAGGTTAGTGTAAAACCCAACAATCCTGGGTTAGTTTAAAAATGTAAAATAGTGATTCACCCATCGTGGGGTTAGGTTCTGTCAGGTTAGGTGGGCACATATTACTAAATTAGTCGGACGTTAATGCCCCTAGTAAATTCGTGTTCTGCATCATTAGTAGAGTGGAAATATATCATAATTTTGAATTTTTATTGTTTTTTTCAGAAAAGCCCCTAAACTTAATAATTACCAAGAACTGCAGTACAAGAGAACATAATAAATTATTATGAACGAATCATTACACTGAACTGATCCAATGAATCTGTTCATCCAACTGAATCGTTCTGCCCATCACTACTTGAAATGCGTGGGCTGTAAGGATGACTCTTGCCCATTTACATTTTGCATCATCACCTCTTCGTGCAAGGCGCTCAGATGACTAAGTGGTGACCCTATATCTTTATTACGCAAATGTCTACAAACCACTCTAAAGATTCTCTATAGAAGAGTTAATGGTTAAAAAAAACTGGTTCTGAAAACACCCATTTTAACAATTTTCAAGCTCAAAAAAGAAATCTTTGGAGTTAAGATGAGAGCTTGAAACCTGTCTTTTGGCACAAAATATTTCTTAAATGCTTCCCATGTTCAGACACCACCACAAAATATTGACTCCTTTTTCATGTGTTTTGTATCAAACCTCTGCAATGCACTTGATGCACCAGCCAGACAAAGCCCTAAATAAACTAAGTACATTATGTCCAAGTGTACTTATAAGGAGCAGCATTCCTGTAGTTGGAGATGCCTGGTGAGCGCTAACTAGCATATTAGTTAGTATGCAACGAGATTGAGTGATCCGTGAACAACACACTAGTTCACGAACAATGTGGTGGTGATGGAGCTCAATGAATGGAAAGGGAGGGTGGGGAAGGTTATGCTGCCAGCTAACTCAGGGCATGTTTAGAGGGAGAGGAAACAGTGAGAAGATCCAGAGTGTGTAGGAGGAGAATGGAGCAGAGTATGCAGTCTGTGCTTGCGAGGTCTGTGAGGGAATGAAACGTGTTGCAGGAGGAATTGGTATCTGTGAGGGGGTTTTGAAAGTTCAGGAAGGGTGTGGAAGGGGAGTTAAGCAAGGGAAGTGAATGAGCTCACCACTCGATGGTAGCCCAATCGTGGCTGATGGTTTCATATACATATATATATATATATGTATGTATATTAAACTGGCAACTGCAGATTTGAATGCTGTATTTGAGGTTGAGGTAATTTGCACAAAACTGATTACCAGATACAAAAAGAAATAAAAATTTGGAATATTTATTTATTTTATCTAAGTTTGTATTTTATTATGATTGCTTCCTGCTATCACATAAAAGGTCACAATTTTTATAAATAGCTACGCCTAACAGCACTTAAAACTGCTGCTTTAGTCCAGTTGAACGTTATATGCTACATTAACTTCAATCAACTGACCATCCCCACTTGCACAAATGTTTGTTTACATGACACATTGGACATGTACGAGAAAGATAGCGAAAGTACAACTACTCTACCTCGCACTGGTTAGTATACAAGTACTTGTGTGCCAGCCAATAGCATGGTTGGTGACCATTTCACTACAAGTCGAAGTGTGCAGAGTGTGTAATAGGCCTTGGAAAATAGTAGTTTCAATCCTCCCTCATGCTGCTACTGCAAGCAGGAGACTTATCTTACACCATCACATTGTGATACAGCATGCGCTAAAGAAAAATTTTGATATTTTGTATGGTGAATAGCACAGCCTTTGTCATGATGCACGTACAATAAGGATGTCGAGTTTGAACAAAGTGTTGACGGTAAGAAACGATTAATCAATCTCATAAAAATTTATAACATGTGCTGAAAGTATCTTAAATTTCAACAAATTGTTTGCTTTATCACTTATTTTAAGATTTCCTAACTCTACACTGAGATTTATACCGGGCAGCTTTCAAGAATATTTCAAACCCCATCCTAAAGGAACACAGAAATACATTATAGATACAGATTGAGTAAAATTTTTAGATGCGTAACATTAAGCAAGCTACTTTCCAGCATCCGTCGCAAAACATACGTATGCCTGATAAAAACGCCTAAAGTCTGAAAAACTCGTTAACTTCTTAATTAACTGCCCAATATCTTAAAATGCCATAAACACTGCAGCAACACTTCTAAAGTACTTACTTCTTTCTCGCCCAGGCTCGACTTAGCGGCATGATTCACATTTAAAACCCCTAGAACTGATCTCTTTTGTAATGGAACTCTTTTTTCTTTCTGATGAACATTATTTTCTTGATCTTCGTGAATAACGAATGATGCCATTTTTACACTTTGACGTTAAATTGCAGTTTGCACAATAGCTGTTTGAGTATAAATCAAAAGCGTTTAAACTTGTGGAATGAAATACCTAAATAATTTCAAAAAGAAAATTTACAGTCAGCTGCACGAGCTCATATACATTTTTATTTAAATTAAAGTTCCATCTTTCGTTCCAGACACAAGTCGAAATAACAAACGTTCGAACTTCAAATACGTTACAAGCCCTCCCACAAAAAAAAAGTTAAGAAACTGGCCAATCACATAGAAGCGCCATATCACGTGATCAAAAAGCGAATCGAAATTTATAAACTGTCAGCAAAGATACACTAAACAGAACATAAGGGTAAAGCTAACAACAATTGAAAAGTGTTTATGCAAAACCATAACGGTTAGCACAAAAAATGGAAAAATGAAAAATAAAGGTTTGGTAAATATTATTAGGCTATTTTCACATAAATTGAGTACAGCTTAATTGACTTCTGAAAGGCAAAAGACAAGGTTAGCCATAGGAATTTGATGCGATAGATGAATGAGCTTCTAGAGGATTTGTGGATAGTAGAATGGATTGGTGCCATTCTCAGAGGACGGAACCATATGTTAATTTGGGGAGACGTCTGATATCGGAAGGGTCCCACAGGGAAGGAATGGCGGTCGGCTTTTTGGTTGTATGCTAATGATTGTGTGTTTAATGCAGAGATGGGTAGAGAGAGCAACTTGCAAGTTGGCAATAGACTGAGATAAATAACATGAATATCAATATCCGAAAGACTAAGATAGTGAAGTTTAAAAGAAAAGGGGTGAATAGCAGTGACATTTACAACTGGGAGGTACAGGAAATAGAGGAAAAATCAGAACATAAATTGCGACGAGTAGTATTGCAGGGAGTTCTTAGGTGGAAAATGCAGGGAGAACAAGTGGTTATGAAGGGCAGAAGAGCTTTGGGAATGCTGGGGAGGGTAATGAAGGGAGTAAGTAGGGAAGTATAGGAAAAGGCTTAAGGAGTGATGGTGCGGCTTATATTGGAATATGCAACAGGTGAAGGGCAGCTAGAGATAGCCGAAACATATTGCATTAATCTTAAGGGATTGTAGGCCTCAACAGGAAGTTCATTTTTTATATAGGAGCATGTTATCCGAAAAGATTCCCTACTGTGCTACAGGTGTTGAATGTACCGTGTATATTTTTAACTTGGTGCACACGTGAAGCAGGCCCTTGCAGCGAACAAACAACTCTGGTAACAACTTACTGTACAAACAAACATATGTGGGTGTGTTTCATTGTGGTTTACTAACACACAAATGTGACACACTGTTATAGCAGATGTTCGAATTGAAGTTCTCCCACTTCTGCGCAGGAAGCGCAGTTATATGCCATGTTCTGATGCACTTACTTACAAGCAGCACATATGCGGGCTGTCAGTTCATCCACTGTGTTAATGGTTGTAACATACACTATGCTCTTGACATGGGCCCACAGGAAAAAGTCTAATGGTGTCATGTCTGGCGATCGTGCAGATCATGAAATGGGGCATCCCCACCAACCCACCGAACACCATAGGTGTTAGTTAAATTCTCTCGCACAGAACATGAGAAATAGGCTGGAGCATCATGATGATGAATTGACATGTGCTGTCTGACTTTAAGAGGCACAATGAATAAGAGCTACACCACATGCATGCAACTGATAAGAGAATTCCATATATAACATGAACAAGAAGATAGCAGTCGTAGTAGAAAGTAAACAATAAATAGGTCTTATCTCAAGGTGTTGGACAAAGAAAAATTTCGCCCAGCTGTTATCTCCCAAGACTGAATCTTTTTAATGTGGCACCGCACAGAAGATCTAGTATGCTATATGTGTTGCAGTGGGTTTAGATTATGTTACAGGAAAATGAGAACCGCTGAACAGATTTCGGTCAAACAAACTTAATTGTCATTTATGCTTTATACCCCAGCTCTTCTTGACTATGAACATGCAAATTAATGCGTGGTACCACATTTAAAGATTTAGTCTTGGGATATAACAGATGCGAACCAAATTTTTCTTACTCCATTACCTTGAGATAACAATTATCTTATCTCTTGTTAAATTCCCACTACGACTGCTATCTTCTCGTGCATGTTATCTATGTAATTCTGTTAACAGTCACATGCATGTGGTGTAACTCTCATTTATGGCAAAATTACCGCTTACACATTCACATGAAACTCTGGGTGATGTGCCAGTCCATGAGTGGCGTGAGGATTTTCGTCACTCTACACATGGCTGTTGCAGAAATTCAACATGATGTCCCATGAGAAGGATGCGAAGTTTCATTGTAGAAGAGAACCTTTCTGCCAAAGCTGGGATCTTCGTCAATGTGTGTGAGGAACCGAATACAAAGCTAGACCCATGGGGAAGGTCTGCCACAACCATCATGTGAACTTTTTGTGGGTGGTAAGTGTGTAATTGTTGTTTGTGAAGAACTGCCAAAACACTCCAGTTGTTAACAGCCAAAGATTTGACAGTATTGGTACCGATGGGTGGCTGATCTGTCACCCGCTTAAGCATGTCTTCAAAACATGGGGGTGCGAACTTGCCTTCGCACAACAGGGTTTAATCTTTTGAATTGCAGTAAGACTGTTTCACACAAAAGCCAAAAAAAACACTCACAACGGTTCGTGGGTTTGGTTATTGACCGTCCAAGTATCACTCACAGAAACACCTTGCCGCCACATCTGCACTGTCTTGCGCCTCGCAATAAGCGAATACCACATCTGCATACTCTGCGCATTTAAACACTTGTGCCACTGATATAACCATGATTGCATTCGCTCGTCCTACACATCAACTACCAACAACTGCGGGTGCTCGATATTTACTGCAATGCCAAGCACTGCCACGTGTCCATTGTCTTGGATTATGTCAGCACTTTTCTTTCGCTGCAAGGGCTCACGCCATATTTGAAAATGTGCATAGTGCGTTCGGCGCCTTTAGAAGAATCGGAAATTATTTCTGAACACACATTTCTATATAAAAAATCATCGTCCTTGTGTTGCCTACCATCCCTTAAAACTTATATATTGAATGCCCAAACATTATGTATGCATATATTTGTATAGTAATTTATAGTTACTTTAGAACTCGACAGCTAATCTGATTAGATAGATTTTATTTAATTGTTAAAAAAGTGGCTGATCTGGCATATCTTCTAGGGAATAATGAGAGCCAGACAAATCAGTCTGTAAAATATCATAGCATTTGTTTAGTATAGTTAGCAGACAGAGAAAAATCTTAACATACAGGCCTATGCTGAGGAAGAGCAAAGCCTTATGTCCATCTCAAAATAGCCAGCCAAAGACATCAAACACCACTCTGACGAAACATCCAAGAAGAGAGAATTGGAAGATGAGCCTGCCCCTCCTCCAGCGCTAAAGAAATCGATGTTGGGTCATGCCCATCCACATCGCCAAATGTGCAGCAAGTGTCACCTCCTCAGCCTAATGGGGTAGATCTGTGGACCAGCACAGTCTGTTCCACATGCCCGAGGTTCCCTATGAAAGTGTGTACAAAATGTTCTGGATCAACCTGTATCAACCGATCAAAAATAGAGCAAGCAAATAGTTTGTTGGTGTTCCGTATCTACCAAATAAAATCGAGATCTACCAAAAAGCTAGCCCACATTCTCAAATCCTTGCAAGTACAGTTATGTATCCTGCCCAATTAAGTAGCCATTAAGAAACAGGACAAATCACTGCCCGTCCAGTTCATCCGAAAAGAGATTCAGGCTATCTCGGCTTTAAACCCTTTGGCATACACCCCCAAATACTCTTTTAAACACAGACTGCAGCTCAGTGGGTTCGTCTTGGAATTGCCTAACATGAGCTGCTCTAACCCCATTTTTGTGCTCAAAAGTCTTTGCAGCTTTGTGTAAATGTTGAAAATTATCATCGCCCTGAAGTCCCAGCACAGTGCAATAACTGCAGCGTTTTGAACAATCGAATAAAGTGTGCTGGCCATGCTTCGCTTCTTCACTTGATGGTGTTAATATGCATCGAAAACAAAGTAAGGCCACCCAACACCCGCCCAAGCCTGCCACAGCACAGTATCGTGCTTCCCCTGTTCCCTGGGCAAAGCCAAATCCTAATGGCTGGATAAGAGCACATTGGCCATGTAAAATACCAGACATGAACATTATTGATCATATCTAGGATGCCTTTCAATGTGCTGTTCTGAATAGATCTCCACCGCCTTGCACTGCCCTGCAGGATTCATGGTGTGTATTACCTCCTGCATACCTTCAGGCATTAGTCGAGTCCATGCCTTGTCGTCTTGTGGCACTTCTGCGTGCTCGGGGGGGGGCCCTACACGATATTCGGCAGGTGTACCAGTTTTTTTGTATATTCAGTGTACAATGGAAGCATTATCTCCACAGCCTTCCAGAGGTGAAAAATTCGGAAATAATGTATATATTACACTAATATTTTCCTGCATAAAAGACAGTTCAATAATTACATAAAAGAACCGAGGCCTAAGTGAACGACTGGATTCTTTGTTAAACTGGTAGTCATCTGGATAAACCCGAAGTACGGTAATGAGAATTATCAGGTCCTGCTGGGATTTCTAATGAAGATTTAAAAAAAAACAGGGTGCTAGAGGGCGACCTAAAAGTCTGTATATTGATAAAAATGTAGTTTCGTAAAATGCAAATAAAGTGAATCTTACAGGAAATAGAAAGCGTGTACGATTTGAAATTTAATTCGAGAATGATTGTGCATGCCTAGATTCAGTAGCACCATCTGAACTGAAGTATAAAAGCATATAATTACTGGACTGTTGAGGAACGAGACAAGTGTTGTTCATCGTCAGTAAGCCTTATCGATGTGAAAGGGTACATTTTAAGAATTTTATGGACTTTGAACAGGGCCGAATGATCTGATTGCACCAAGGCGGATTTCCAAAACGCAAGATTGCTTCTCATATTTGGCATAATGCCACAACAGTGGTGCGAGCATGAAAGGAGTGGACTGAAGAGAACACAACGAATCGAAAATGTGGAACTGGACTTCAAAATATAATCGCAACATGGGATAACATACACCTGATTTGCATCGCTTTAAAGGACGATTCGCATATCTGCTTCAATGGCTGGGTGGTGTCTACTTCGAAGTACTGTGTGCATGTATTATTTTGAAAAGGAATCCCTTGAACCTGAGCCATCGATATTCCATGCTACATTGAGCTCGCCAACAAATCCACTTCCATGCAGAGTGGCAAAATGCCGAGTTTTCGGTGGAGTCCAATTTCTACTTGGACTGCAATTATGGCTGCAAACAGATTCGAAGGAGAATTCCATCTGTCAGAATGCATTAAACAGCATTGTATTGCATGGATACTGGGCATGGATGTTTGAGGAGCAATTAGGTATCAGAAGTTATCTCGACTGTTAAGAACTACGGGCATTCTCATCAGCAACTGATATCAGGTAGGATGTGGAGGCTGAGGTTTTGGCCTTTCTTTTGCACACTCCAGGAGCCATATTCCAATACAATGCCCAAAAAAAAAGTCAGAAATTAGCAGACCTTCATTGAACCAAGGCATGTACAGCATATTCCCTGGCTTGCTTGTTCACCCAGTGTCATCTGTTGAACATCTGGAATAAGATCACTCGGAAATTAGCCCACCACTCCCATTCAGCAAAAAACACCGATGAACTTTGGACTAGGGGTTGAAGCAGACTACTGGCAATTCCTCAGAAACATATCCAAGACCTGTTTGGTTCTGTGCCATGTATGTAGCAAGCTCTTATTGCACAACATGGAGGCTTTACAGCATACAGATATTTTTTTTTTTCAAATAATGTTGTTGATTTACTCTGAAACCAAAACCGATTCTCTCTAATACTATAAGCAATTTGTGGCATGGATTACCTTTTATTCTAATTATTACCACATGGTGTTGTGTTTTTTCACAAATATGAGTGTCAGAAGTATTCCTAATAAGAAACAAGAACTTAAAGAGTTTATTTCGTGACACCAGGTCGCTATCGCAGCTATTATTGGGATACACTTAAGCTAAAAATATCTCTTCTCTAAACTATACTATGGCTGTTATCCTGGGGAAAGAGAAATTAACTTAAGTGACAGTGTTCTAATTTTAATTTATAATTCTGTTTAGCATATACCCAAGTAAAAGTCAGAACGAAATGCGACAGAAGATGTGTGTATTGATATTAGACTAGTGACGTGAGCAGCCCCGTGGACCAGATGGCAGTTTTAGGCATGTGAAATCCAGCAACACACTGCAATGTCGGGATGTAGCATGAAATAATCACCAGGATGAGAAGCACCCTTGATCAGGACGTATACTACAGCCAATGCCTGAGTGCTACCCCAGTGTGAGTGAGTGCAAACTGGCCCCTGAAAGCATACCACTGGATTCAATTTGCAACCCATGCACGAGAGCATCATGTGCATCAAGCGAACGATGCCAGCACCAGGCAGGAGCATCACTCGTGGCCTTGGTCAACAAACATGAATAAGTGCCAAAGTGACAAAGAGCACAAGGGTATTAAATGACTATTGACGTGGCGTCGGTCCCAGGGCTGATTTGGTGATATAATTTTGCCCGGCGCCATAACTCAGTGGTGAGTTAATGAAGTGAGGGTCGTGCAGTCGACGGCCCAGGGACCCTGGTAAACCTGCCGTCAGTTATTGCCTGATTGTCGTGTACTTTCAGTTGCATACTTTACATAGAATGGCGAGACTGTCGGCCGTCTCGTACGCCTGAACTATTTTACTAAACACTAATGATGCGTACAAGGTTGCCCCATAATAATAATACACTATTTTACTGTTTGAGTGGTTTATTCATCGTCCGATCTAAGGTGAATAAATGCATGAATGATATGGAAAATGGCCTCAGTCTTTGCGCAGTGAAAAACACGTGGCTTTAAGTTGATAAACGCGTTTGTGTTGAAAACTCTCCAGTGAGAGTACAGTTGCTCTCCCATCGGTACTTCAAACAAACAAAAGAAATGTTCCAGTTAATTACTTGAATATTATTGCAGTGAAGATAATTTTAACCCTAACATGCCGGTACCGAGGGCCTCGCCGGTACTTGTGGATGAGCGAGAGACTTACACTTCTGGTCTCGTTCAGGTGCTGAGAAGAACTGGGGCGAGCTTGGGGTCAGCTTCCAATACCAGTGGTGAAAGCCAAAACCAAGCGGCGACAAGGTGAAACACAAAAACACTGAAAGATAAATTATGTGATGAAAAATGATATGAATTAATTTAAGCACAAGAAAACAAAATTACTTAAATAAATACACTTATTACATTATTACATAAAAGTTTATATTGTACATTCGGTGATTGGTCCACATTACACTAGCCACAGCATTGCCAAGTATACTATGAAAACCTCTCTGGCTGTGGCTGTGTCCTTTGTTGACATAACGTACACTAATGCACTACACTCTATAGCACTTTCTCAGGTGCAGCTGGTGCGGTTGACCCGACTGCGCAGTCAGAGTGAGCACAAAGGAGCTCGTGAACATGCGGTTCACGTCACTATGTTGTAGGGTTTTGTTATAGTACTTAAAAATTATGTAGTACAATTAAGTTAAGTGTTTAGTTAGCGTACTTTATTACCACATATTGCAGTCATAAACTCAGACAGTCTCTACCAACTCACCTCAACTTAAGGCAACACAACATAAATTAAGTCTGCTGAATTTGTATTGCTAACCACATAGAATGTAGTGCACATATGTTTTTCGTTTGGGACTATNTATGAAAACCTCTCTGGCTGTGGCTGTGTCCTTTGTTGACATAACGTACACTAATGCACTACACTCTATAGCACTGTCTCAGGTGCAGCTGGTGCGGTTGACCCGACTGCGCAGTCAGAGTGGGCACAAAGGAGCTCGTGAACATGCGGTTCACGTCACTATGTTGTAGGGTTTTGTTATAGTACTTAAAAATTATGTAGTACAATTAAGTTAAGTGTTTAGTTAGCGTACTTTATTACCACATAGTGCAGTCATAAACTCAGACAGTCTCTACCAACTCACCTCAACTTAAGGCAACACAGCATAAATTAAGTCTGCTGAATTTGTATTGCTAACCACATAGAATGTAGTGCACATATGTTTTTCGTTTGGGACTATNCATAAATTAAGTCTGCTGAATTTGTATTGCTAACCACATAGAATGTAGTGCACATATGTTTTTCGTTTGGGACTATGTACCATTTCACCAGCTAAGGACATTTTCACCCACAATCAATTGTAATAAAATAGTCTGCACATTTCGTTTCTGTATTCTTTAGCTTCTATAACATTCTAGAACATACTTAGCGGAAGTTACCATGACAACAATCATGTCCCTGCTATGAGCATGGCGACCCCGGAGTATCTAGTGTGAAGCTGGTGTTAACGAGAAACAGTCGCGTTCGCCTTCCTCTGCCGGGCCTAAGAACGATTTGACCAATCATATTTTTCAATAGCTTCTTTTCATTTTTCTGTTCTCAAGATCTTGGTGTTAACAGCAGTCCAAATCTCTTCACTCACTTCAATCATTATTTTCCTTTTGTAAACAAACAGTAACTCAAGTTAAAATTCACTGGAACAGAAGGTGAGCTAATCTCAACTCTTACAGGCTCCATGAGCCCCAAGAGCTTCACGTGAACCACCGGACCACATGTGCCTTCGTGAACACTTGTACCTCCACAGTCACTAACACCACCTGTGAACACTCGGCCCAGAGTACGTCAGTATGGTTCATCGAGAATGGAACAAACCCGTATTGTCGTCACGTACTATGTGACTCAAGTGACGATCTTGCATTATGTAACTCAAGATGAAATTTTGGGGGGAAATAGCAAGTGGTACAACATGGCGTTGCCTCGAAATCCACAGCCATCAGTTGCTCTGGAAATTGGAGGGAATGTCGCAGCAGCTCGCGCCGCGATGTCCATCGTATTTCCAACCTGCGAGGCATTGTCCGAACTGCTGGCCGGAATAATAGTGCTATGTCACCCCAAGTGTGGATTAATAGGGGGCTATCAAATCCCGAAGAAGTACACACAATTCAAAATACAGTAGCCAAATTAATTCCGATGGCAACAGGATGCAATTGTGTGCGGACTGTACGAGACCGCGAGAGCGGTCTGGGGCACTATCGGCCCTGTCACGAATCGTGTATGTAAGTGTACACCTCCTGCACAACAAAACTTTTCTTGGCCGCAACCTTACAATATTTTAACGAAAGACGATGTGTCAAACCAATCACATGTGTTGGCATCGGAGACGGGACAATGCGCTGTGTAAACTACACCAAAGTTTACCACACAGAATGTCTGACCAAAAATTAACATTCAACAGTCGACCAAAATGGGAACATTTTGTGCGGGAATAATACACAAACATTATTACCCATGACATGTGCACCCACTCATTTTATCACGAGAGGAGGCCTGTCAAAATGCCATTGGTACCAGGACCTGTGAAAAAACGGTTACTCGGAAAAATGGCAAGCGAGAACTGTAGACGAATCACTGATTGGTAGTGCATGATCGAGTGGGATATGTTGAATGTCGCGGCTGGCAAGTTTCGCTTTGCGCAGTGCACCCCAGCTTACAGTGCCAAGCCCACCAGCCATGTGCGTGGACACAGCCAGTAACTACAGCAGCCCGTTGGCGCATTCTACGGACCTGCAAACAGCTAACACATTGGGCAGTATAATCTGCATGAACAACACAAACTGGTTTCATGTGGCCACAGTTGCGCCTCACAGCCGCANTGGGCAGTATAATCTGCATGAACAACACAAACTGGTTTCATGTGGCCACAGTTGCGCCTCACAGCCGCAACCACACCAACAACAGCAGCCCACCACAAACAGCATCTGAAACAGGGAATACTCTAACCCACTTCCATTTGCAGCCCACTTTTTCTGGGCTGATCACCGAGGACCCGCAGGCGTTACTGAGATACTGCACAAGATGTTTAACCAGGTATGTCNCACTTTTTCTGGGCTGATCACCGAGGACCCGCAGGTGTTACTGAGATACTGCACAAGATGTTTAACCAGGTATGTCGTGTGAGAACAATAGTGGCCAAACTATGTAGGAGGCCTACTTATGGGAGAGCTGCAAATAAGGGAAACTGAAGTGCTAAATGTAGTAGCAGCCACAGGATGACAAAAAAACAGACAAGCTTTAGCCCCCTTAATACACGGCAGCACTGAAGCCTTCATGCGATCAGTCACATTACTAGAACAAATAGCTAGGGAGCACGACAATCCACGATGTGAATGAAATTGGGATGTGTTTTCCCGCACTATTTGCATGACCCAGAGCATGGTAGCAGGGCCATGCAACCATAAGCTTTTCGTGGTGCCACTGTGTCAGCAATTTCACCAACTCGCAAGGACTCTGACCGCAACTACAGAACCGCACCTGCAGCAGCGGTACCAACCACGCCGGCCGAGGCCACTGTGAGTGGTCATACTGAAAAGGGGCGCCCTATTTTCACATGCAAGCATTGCAAGAAGAAACAATTTCATTGGCATAGCGAATTCCCAAAGTGTAATACAAAGGAGAAATCATCAACAGAAAGTAAAATCCCAATTGCGGGAAACGGCTCATCGGGGTAGGAGAGCCCACTGCCCTCAGGCCACAATATAAAACATAACACCAATGCCTCAACACATCTTCCTAAAACAAATCACTAAGGGAAAACAAAACATGATCAGAATACAAATCACCTTGAACAATCAGACATTTCATGCCTTGGTCTTNCACTTTTTCTGGGCTGATCACCGAGGACCCGCAGGCGTTACTGAGATACTGCACAAGATGTTTAACCAGGTATGTAGTGTGAGAACAATAGTGGCCAAACTATGTAGGAGGCCTACTTATGGGAGAGCTGCAAATGAGGGAAACTGAAGTGCTAAATGTAGTAGCAGCCACAGGATGACAAAAAAACAGACAAGCTTTAGCCCCCTTAATACACGGCAGCACTGAAGCCTTCATGCGATCAGCCACATTACTAGAACAAATAGCTAGGGAGCACGACAATCCACGATGTGAATGAAATTGGGATGTGTTTTCCCGCACTATTTGCATGACCCAGAGCATGGTAGCAGGGCCATGCAACCATAAGCTTTTCGTGGTGCCACTGTGTCAGCAATTTCACCAACTCGCAAGGACTCTGACCGCAACTACAGAACCGCACCTGCAGCAGCGGTACCAACCACGCCGGCCGAGGCCACTGTGAGTGGTCATACTGAAAAGGGGCGCCCTATTTTCACATGCAAGCATTGCAAGTGAAAAGGGGCGCCCTCTTTTCACATGCAAGCATTGCAAGAAGAAACAATTTCATTGGCATAGCGAATTCCCAAAGTGTAATACAAAGGAGGATACATCAACAGAAAGTAAAATCCCAATTGCGGGAAACGGCTCATCGGGGTAGGAGAGCCCACTGCCCTCAGGCCACAATATAAAACATAACACCAATGCCTCAACACATCTTCCTAAAAGAAATCACTAAGGGAAAACAAAACATGATCAGAATACAAATCACCTTGAACAATCAGACATTTCATGCCTTGGTCTTNAAATCACTAAGGGAAAACAAAACATGATCAGAATACAAATCACCTTGAACAATCAGACATTTCATGCCTTGGTCTTCGCTGCAGTGTCACAAAACTTTGTGCATATCGGGTTCGTTGAGGTAAGCAAACTTAAGCAAACAACACAGGTGCTACAACTCGCTACACAGCAGCTCATGGGAAAAACCATTGGTGATAAAATAAATAAATGTCCGAATACGTGACGTGGAGACTACAACCACAACCCTCGTGCCAGCTGACCTATGGGATGATGCCATATAAGATATTCTAGTCTCTCTGAGCAAAGCACCATTGTAGAGCCAGCCACATGTAGGATTCTCTTTGGCCAAAAAGAGCGACGAACTGTTTACGACCTCGAACCACGACCATTAAGTTGCGCACACGACGTCCAGCTGGACTGACTTGATCATGTGGTACCAACAGAGTTTCACAGCTCATTGCAAAGACGACTGCATGAACAGTGCGATGTATTTGAGGCAGTTGACCCATTACGTCACACCACAGTAGTGTAACCCGAAATACCACTAGAACACGAGAGACCACTCTATGCTGCTCCGCGTAGTTACCAGCTACACTAATGCATGATNACCACTAGAACACGAGAGACCACTCTATGCTGCTCCGCGTAGTTACCAGCTACACTAATGCATGATCATAAAAGAGAGAATCAAGGAAATGCTCGCAGAAGGTGTGTTAGAACCTATACTCAGCCATTACAATAGCACAATATCACTAGCCCNAGAATCAAGGAAATGCTCGCAGAAGGTGTGTTAGAACCTATACTCAGCCATTACAATAGCACAATATCACTAGCCCCAAAAAAGGATTGTACGTGGCATTTTTCCGTAGACTTAGGCCCATCAACCTAATAACCAAGAGAGCACCAAAGCCCTTCATAAGTGTAATGGATCCAATACATACACTCGGCAAAGCAAAAATAATGATGTCACTGGACCTTCACAGGGTACTGGCAAGTGAAAACCAGACAGACAGAGATTTCACTTTTGTGCAATGCCTTTCAGGCTTAAATGTGCGCCAGCAACATTTCAGACTATGAAGGTCCGATTACTCGATGGGTACATAGAAGACTTTGTCCTCCAATACTTCAATGGCGTAGTGGTATGGTCAAAGACGTGGGTGGACCATATCAAACACCTGTCACTAGTTCTAGAAACGACGAGCAATAAAGAAACTCACCTGCACCAAACTAAAGTGCTTCATAGGAAAACCACGCATACAAATTCTCGGCCATCTGATGGTCGAAGATGGCAGCCACCCAATACCCTAGCATCAATAAATTATAAATGTCTACATGGGGCCACACTCCCACAAACAACTGCGAAAATTCCTTGGGTTGGTAAATGGACTGTGAGAAAATATGTGCGACTTTGCCATAGTCACAGCACCACTAACAGACATTCTTTCACCCAATCAGAAATACCAGTTGACCGCAGAGCACGACATATGTTTCACAGAATTGAAAGCCAGGTTTCGGCAATGCGCTACACTAGGCCGCTACGACCCGAGTAAACATCTGTACTTCCAAACAGATGCGAGTGAAAAGGGATTGGGAGAAGTTCTGTTCCAAATCGGGGAGAATCAAGAGTGGCACATCATAGAGTTCAGTAGTACAAAATTTAGAGACACACAACGTAGGTGCCATGTGAACGAATGTGTATGCCTGCCAGTAGTGTGGGCCATCAAGAGGTACCAAGCCAACCTCGAATAACAGCCATTCAAACAACTGACAGACAACCACTGTTTAGTGTGACTTCACTCCATGAAGGAAACATGGAGCAAATTGGCCTGGAGGATATTACTTCTACAGTCGTACGAATTCGAAGTTCAACCCTTTCTCGAAGCCGGAAACCAGTTATCTGACAAACTGCATTGCACACCTGCGAAATAGTAGCAATGGACGAACACGAGTGGGATGACCTACTGCCCCCTACAGCAGCCATTCCCTGAACACCTGGCGAGGGCGTAGCTAGCGTCCACAATATCGAAGCGCCAACTGAAGTCGATCTTAGGCTAGACCAACTCCAAGCCCAAGTACTAGCCACACAGCAACAGTGCGCAGACATCCAATGTTGCATATGAGAGTTAACACAAGGCATTGGAGAATAGTGCGAGTGGTACGAGCGCGCATGGAAACCAGGCCACGCTAACCGGAAACGCCAATGTGTGTCTATGTACCCAAGAATGCATGTCAACATGTTTTACATTATGCTTATGCCAGTAGTTCTCAAGCCATCCAGGAGCCCAACAAACAATATGGAATGTGTAAGTTCATTTTCACTGGCCAGGAGCTACGAGGGACATGTGCAGCAAAGACACTTAAATTACATTACATTTATGTTGCATTACAAAATACCCACTAATATATTTTTTTAGCCTAAGTTAAAATAATTTGGTAAATAATATTTTCAATGTTTGGGGCGAAAATGGTCAGAACTGTAGAGGCTGTTTTTGACACTTTGCTAAAAGTTGGAAAATAATCTTACATGAAGACGCAAACATGTAAACATTGAAACTGGGTATTATACATTATTGTGCTAATTCTACAATAAGCTAATTTAATATTTAAGCCAATTTCGAAAAAGCACATGATATTTTTGCAGCTATTTCTCATGTGTCTCTGCGAACTTTATTGAGATAATATTTCCTCTTCTGTAGTACTTTACGGGGAAGACGAAGCACTTATTATTTACTTTAAAATATGGGACATGAATAATTAAGAACATGTGGGTTTAATACTAATGTTATGATTGTGGTGTTTCCGCCGATGATATTTGTACAGATGAGTCACGGGCCGTTTAACCTCGTTAACAAAAAGAAGTATGCATGGACACACTCAGCGAATGTTCCTTCATCGTGCGCTTTTATGCATTGTTGCAACATGATGCGTTCAGGAGTCCACTGGCAGATGCGGTCGACTGCAAACTGCCCCTCCTAGGAGACCACGAGATAAAGCTTCAATAAGATAAAGAAGAATTAAAGAAGGAATATGGAAGTTGTTTGAAATATTTATGCAATAGGGGTGATGATTAAGTGAAATATGGTCTTAACTTCAACAAGAGAGATAGATTATAGGGTAAGAAAATTCACTGAGGCGACAAAAGTCATGGGACACCTCCTAATATCGTGTCGGACCTCCTTTTGCACGGCGCAGTGCAGCAACTCGACGTGGCATGAACTCAACGAATCGTTGGAAGTCCCCAACAGAAATATTGAGCCATACTGCCTGTATAGACGTCCTTAATTGCGAAAGTGTTGCCGGTCAGGAGTTTGTGCACGAACTGACTTCTCGATTATGTTTCATAAATTTACGATGGGATTCATGTCGGGCGATCTTGGTGGCCAAATCATTCGCTGGAATTGTCTAGAATGTTCTTCAAACCAATCGCGAACAGTTGTGGCCCGGTGACATTGCACATTGTCATCCATTAAAATTCCATCGTTGTTTGGGTACATGAAGTCCATGAATGGCTGCAAGTGGTCTCCAAATCCCTATCCAGTCAACTATCGGGTCAGTTGGACCCTAGGACCAAGTCCATTCCATGTAAAAACAGCCCACACCATTATAGAGCCACCACCAGCTTGCACAGTTCCTTGTTGACAATTTGCGTCCATGGATTCGTGGGGTCTGCGCCACACTCGAACCCTACCATCAGCTCTTACTAACTGAAATCGGGACTCGTCTGACCAAGCCATGGTTTTCCAGTCGTCTAGGGTCTAACTGATATGGTCATGAGCCCAGGAGAGGCGCTGCAGGCGATGTCGTGCTGTTAGTAAAGGCACTCTAGTCGGTTTTCTGCTGGCATAGCCCAGTACAGCCAAAGTTCACAGCACTGTCCTAACGGACACGTCCGTCGTGCGTCCCACATTATTCCTGCGGTTATTTCATGCAGTGTTGCTTGTCTGTTAAAACAGACCATGCTGCGCACACGTCGTTAGTCTCGGTAATTAACCGCAGGTGGTCGGCCACTGTGTTGTCCATGGTGGGAGGTTATGTCTGAAATTAGGTATTCTCGGCACACCCTTGACACTGTGGATCTCGGAATGCTGGATTCCCTAACCATTTCCGAAATTGAATGTCCCATGCATCTAGCTCCAACTACCATTCCGCGTTCAAAGTCTGTTAATTCCCGTCGTGCGGCCATAATCACGTCAGAAACCTTTTCACATGAATCACTTGAACACAAATGAAAGCCCAACCAATGCACTGCCCATTTATACATTTTGTACGCGATACTACTGCCATCTGTATATTTGCATATTGCTATCCCATCACTTTTGTCACCTCAGAGTATATATATATATATATATATATATATATCAGGTCCTTATTCTTTAAGTTAATAAATTAATGATATTAACGAAACAAATGCTTAGATTTATAAAAAATGTAATTGTAATTCTAACCGGTATAAGCATACCATCTGAAAATTTTTAAATTATATTAAAATTTTTAACGATAACATTTTTTTATATATAGATGGAACAAGTAACACACAAAATGACATTAGTCGGCAGGAGTCAGTCTGTAGAATTCTGTCGGCAGGAATCGTATGCAAGAATCCATCGGCAGGAGTCAGTCGATATGAGTCTGTCTACAGGTGTCAGTCGGCAGAAGTAAAGTGTATGAATTCATGTATGCTCGAATAAGATACAAACCACTGCCGATTTGAAATCGAGTATGTCGTGTAAGGCTACATATATACCTTCAACGAATGCTCAAAAATTATATGGTAAACAATACTGCCACTGTTCCAAGACCTTCGGTAAAAGTTGCAATGTGTGGCGACATCAGAAGAGCGATTGTTTGAAGAACTCATGTCATGCCATCCTTAGCTGCTATAAATGTTCCAGACAGTGCACTCGATCTGATAACTTAAATAAACACATCAAGGCCGACAAATATAGTGATCTTTCGCTCACTAAAAAACAGCAATCGTTACCTCATGTTATTACACTACATAATATGTTCGCAGACGACAAGGGAACTTGCATGATGAAACATTACAACAATGGCCACATGCAGGTTATGGAAGGCGGTGCATTAAAGTAACACATCAAGATTTGCCAGGGTTCGTTTACTGGTAGCCAGCAAGTGATGCCGTCAGGACCCCTTGTTGCATAAATAGGTACTGGTTTCACAGACGATTATGACGAGATAGTTAATTCTAATGATATGAAGAGAGCCCTGCGATGCGAGGTATAGTTGTTTTGTGCAGAATGTACACTTGCAAGACTTTCGAATGATATCCATCAGCTTCAAAATAAATGATCACTAGTTCTAAATACTGATGGTCATACAACGCCGGCTACAAAGAAAAGTAACTTTAATATAGAATACAAAACCGGGGTTGAAGATGACCACGTAGACAGCATTGAATAAAATGATCATGAAGCCAGTGATGGAGCTGAAGACGATGGGGATTTTATCAATGCATTGACACTCTTCTCTACAAAAAATTTGCTGCAACGAGCTACATGAACAATTCAGATGTCGGTGAGAATACTGGCTACCGATTTACCGAAGATCCGAATANAAAAAATTTGCTGCAACGAGCTACATGAACAATTCAGATGTCGGTGAGAATACTGGCTACCGATTTACCGAAGATCCGAATATACTTGTTGATAGCCTCAGACATATCATCGCATTCCAACAAGATGGAGATTTCTTGCACATTAACGAGATATCTTAAATCATTTGTGAGCTTAATGATCGGTGTTTTATCAGATGAGACTGTTGGCTACTATGCATATTCTGCAAACATCTAATAAATATAAAGATCAAATGTGTGAAATAAACAGAAGGATAGAATATACAGGATGATTCTAAAATCATGGGACCAACATTGAGGGGTGGTAGAGTTCACTAAAGCCAACAATTATTGTACAGGAATATATGGGCGGAAGTAGTGCGTTGAGGCACAAACACAAAAACTTAACACATTAACGGAAACATACAATGTTCATTAGTAGCAGTATACGTAATGAGTGATTCCGTACAGAAAATGTTAAAACAGTTGCTAGAATTGCATCTACCAACAGTCACGCATGCTTGGCGACCTCTACATATGGCGTGATTGGCTGACAATGGTGGCGATAGAGGAGGGCAGTCAAACAGTACGCCAGTAACCTGCTGGATCAGCATCAGCATCACTCCACCGATGCTACCAAGCTTGCATTACTGTCGGTGGTAGCAAAAATTGAACAATTATTATAAACATTGCTGTAAAAAGGCATTCAGCGTCGACGTTGTAAATAAACACTGTGCTCCATTTCATGTGTTATGTTTGTGTTTGTGCCGCAACGCATCACTCCCGCCCATATATTACTGTACAATAATTGTTGGTTTTAGTGAGCTCTACCGCTCCTCAATGTTTGTCCCATGTTTTAGAATCACTCTGTATATAATAAGTAAATCAATTAAATCTATGTAAACATAATAATGTGAGTTAGAATTCTTATAGTGTCCATTCTGCTTCTCTGAATGACTTTTAATTCAGTGGTGTGTACAGTCGATTGTGTGGGTCTGTCTTAAATAAAATTCATGCGAACGTTTGCTGGCGAAGAGTCATGGTAAGATGTAAAGTATTAGGCTTTACTCGGNTGTCTTAAATAAAATTCATGCGAACGTTTGCTGGCGAAGAGTCATGGTAAGATGTAAAGTATTAGGCTTTACTCGGGTCGATCAAAATTCGGCTGAATACGAATACACTGAGGAATATTTTTGACTAATGTTTTGCAATTGGTTGGTTAGCCTGGTCATTTGGCATGGCTCTTTGTTATAGCCAGATCTGGCTGAAATGTTTTGTGAAGATATGCAGAGTTTTGCGAAGATTTTGGGAAATGTTTGAGCGAAGAGGATAGCACCGAGATTCGTATTAGGCGACTTTTTCGAGATTGGTTGTTATCGATTGATGGTATGGTTGGGTTGGTCTTGTCAGTTCTACACATTTTTACAGTAATTGTTCTTAGCAGGAGCTAGTCTTGGGTAGAGATTTGTCTCTTCAGAAACCTGTTGGAGTTTCTTTTAGAGAAAGGGGCCGGGGTGGATAATTGTGTGGATGGATGATGGCGAGGGTGGATGGTGATGGGGCGAGCTATGGCGAGTTATTGGGAGTGGGTGTTTGTCGGGTGGTGGATTGGCAGCATGTTTGGGTGTTGAGGGGAAGGGAGGTCGTACCATGGTGAGTATGTAATGAGAGAAGTAGAGCGAAGAGAGGTGCAATGAGGTCATGGGTGGAGGTTGGGTTATGTGTGTTATATAAAATTAATAATTAGCTTTGGTTCTCGGAAAATTGGTCGGCTATATAGCTAAAGGAATATAGAGTTGTTGTTTCATTCGGCAGCTGATAGTCGTACCAGGGAGTTGCTGTGCTTTGCCATTTTTTTAAAGAATCCAACCCTCAGTGTTACACACATCCAACATGGTTTTTTTATTTACAGCAGGTATGTAATTTTTCCCTCAATGTTTTTGCAATATTTTTCTATTTTTCGAGTTCAAGGTGAATGGGGTTAAGGTTAAAGTAACCAACATTCAACGTGGTAGTAGGAGTCAATGAGGTAATATGTCCATAGATTTTTACAAAATTATTTTCTCATTTTTTAGTCTAAGATCTTTGGGCCAAAGTTATGGTCACCATCATCCAACATGGGGGGCTGGAGTCAGTGATGTAATATGTTCGAAAATGTTTACCATTTTTCTCGATTTTTTGCATTCGGTGTCATTGAGGTTAAGGTCAAGGCCATCGAAATCCAACTAGGGTGTTGGAGTCAGTGATGTAATATGTTCCTAAACTTTTTATTAGGTTCTTTCGATTTTTGCAATATTTTCTTCAATTTTTCGAGATTTCAAGGNGTAATATGTTCCTAAACTTTTTATTAGGTTCTTTCGATTTTTGCAATATTTTCTTCAATTTTTCGAGATTTCAAGGTCATGTCTCGTGAAAAGTGTTTATATTCCACTTCCTATAATGTGTTTGTATTTCACTGGCTATAGTGTTACCAGGTGGCTCTTTTCTGAAGGGATGGACCAGTCCACCTGGGAAAAGGGGTGTGCATTGCCGTGCTTGATTGCTCTTAATACAATAAAACACACCCCTGACAGTAACTGTGAATGAGGCGACGTCGTTAGATGTGTTTGGAAAAATGCTGCACACTAATGGTTACACTTTGGGGCGTCTAGAACTTCTGTTTCGGCCTGCAGGCCAGTTCGACGCCACTAGGTGGTGTCCCATGTCGTATGTCGTGGCGCGAGCTGCTAAGACGTAACGACCAATTGCCCATGTACCCAACAATTGTCGCTTTGGTGTAAACAGCTTTTCGGACCACCTGCTTATTTATTAAAAGAGTTACCTCCTGTAATAAATTAGTAGGGCGGTCGCTTGATTTACGTAATCCTTGTGGGCAAGAGGAGCAAGTTTCGTTCTGGTCAACCTACACTACGCACTCTTGGCCTGATGTGGTTGGTGTGGCCTGGTGTATCTGGTGCAGTTCATGTGACTGCGGCGGTCAGATTGGGCACAAGGTGCTCGTGGACACATTTTTCATGTCACATATAATCAAGCGAATATTTCAAGATATAAATGTGGTGAGCTTTTTTATTGGCTGCTGCTCTTATATCATTAGCCCAAAGTGGCACTTGACAGTATGTACGATGTTCTCCCCTGGCATGCTGTAATATGTGATTGACTGCCACTAAGTGTACACTTTCACAGAGAGTAGTGCTCCATTACAGTTTTCTAAAACTTTGTCACATACACCATAGCACCAGCGGCATGAAGTGTAATCTTCCAAAAATTCTTACAGGATCTCTGTAGGTAGGCCTACGAATGTAGGCATTTACTGGAATTAGGATGGTGTGGATACTGATTACTTCTTGTGTGAATGATGATGCGGTTATCGTTTGCCTTCCATTACTTTGTGACTACATAGACAAAACTAGCTGGGCAGGTGTGTGATTAGGAATTTTCTAGATTTGCTTGGGGAATTGGTTGTGGGATAGCTGGAGGCAATGGAATGAGTGGAGGCAGAAGGAGAGGCATTGGAAAGTAGGTAGCAAGCGGTGTCACATACGGGGTGTATGATGGAAGGGTAGGGATATCCACTGATGACAAAGTCGGCTGGCATGACATGGAGTGAGCAACCAATGTGTGGTTTCTTTCCAACTACCACATGCTCTTCGAGTGCAAGTGGTAGCTTTTGTTACACATTTGCTGCTACAGTGTAATGGTTGCAGGTGAACTTGCAGGCTTGTATTGATGTCTCTAGCCAATTCTAAGCTTCGCTCATGTACATGTATGGTACACACTTGGCATATTATGATATCCCTGCACTTGCCCTATCTAATGATGGTCGATAGCATTGTATTGGTTGATAGCATTGTCCAGGTAACGAGTACTGTAGATGGTGTTCTGGAGAGTGGATCATCGTGGATAAGCACACTTTATGTAACATTTGTGCGCGCCTTTCCCTGCACAACCGTGAACAATTTCGTGGGTTTGGAATTTTTGCATTTGTTATGAGGTTGGCCAAAACAAACTGGTTAAAATCCGAAACAACTTGAATGTCACTGTAATTATACTCTGGGCTGTCCATAGCCTCGTAGGGCTTCGTGGCATGGTTGATCGGTGGGCTGGTCTTTCAACCGCACTGAAAGTGTTGCCCAGTGTATACTTGGTCATGATATCCTGCGGAACAGGGAACAAGCATTGCAAGCACAGAGGTGTCAGAACACTTTAATTTACTTAGACAGCCATTCCTTACAAATCGTGGTGTGGCAGCCGAAGCAGTTCTTAATGTGTGAAGGTTATGGCCTTCGCTTAATGCAGATGTCATTCCTGTGCCTATTGGACAAGTAGACCAGTCAGCAATTGAGGGGTGTTCACTCAGGCATGGTTCACGTCACAGGGGCGATCAACGCTCCCCCAGTGGTGGAGCGATGTAGTTCAGGGGAGGGGGTTACTAGGTGCATCTGACTCCTAGCTGCTGTTCGCACAAGGTTGAAGAAGGATGGGGTGGCGATGCTGATGACAAAATACTCTTACCAAAATGGTTGAATCTGTTCTTATAACCTGCACCATAGATTAAATATATTGTCGGTGCGATTCTTTGTACGCTTTCCACCCTCATATCATAATATCCTCTGGACTTCGTCTTGACATAGTTTCTGATGCCTTGCAATGTTTGGAATGCTCCTGAGGCACAGTTTTTAAGAAACCGGAAGTAAATACAGGATTTTACTGATGGAAAATTTCCTAATTGAAGCACAGATTTTTGGAATTTTCTGACAGAATTTTGTGGGGGGAAATGGGGAAAGGAGTATACTATATGGAAGGGCGACATTTAATAGCACTTAGATTGTTGAGTGGCTGGGACACACTTGGTTGAGGAAGGGTAAAACATGATGATAAATTTAAGGTATGGTTGAAAGTGGAATTATACTTCTTGTCGTCACTCATGGCCTGAAGTCAATTGCATGATGGTATTGCTGCAATTCTCAGTGTCATTTGGCCGACCACCTGAATATATTGCTACACCCTCATTTATTTATGTAGACTAAAGGTCACAGAAATTAAGAGATTTCCTGGTTTCACTTGTGCCATTTAGGCATGTTTAAGGCTTACCTGCATGTGTGATAGAACTGAACTGTTTATTTAGATGTATTGAACCGAAATTGAACTTCTAAATAGGTAGGTGACAAATTGTAATGCTGTTTACTTGGGTCCTGTGTTCCTAAATGCCAACAGTTGGTAATCGAAATAACTCATGAATTACCTTAACTGACATATATTTACCTTGCACAGTTTACATAACACTGCTCTGTGAAGTATGCGGAGATACACAATAATTGTGGTTCCTCTGACTAAGGAATAGACTGTGCTGAGTAAAGGCAGAATTAGTGTGTCCGCATACTTGGAATTATGGAAAAGGTATGCTTTCCCAGGCAATGCTACCTCCAGGGGAAATAAGGCACATAAGTAAAAAATGGTTCCTGTTATTCATGCTATTACAAGTGAAAGGATCGAAGCAATGATGAATATGCCCATAGCAAGCAGAGAACTCAGATAGTGTGCTCATGGTGTGTGGCTGGAGTAAGCATTCCANCTCATGAATTACCTTAACTGACATATATTTACCTTGCACAGTTTACATAACACTGCTCTGTGAAGTATGCGGAGAAACACAATAATTGTGGTTCCTCTGACTAAGCCCACCGGAATAGACTGTGCTGAGTAAAGGCAGAATTAGTGTGTCCGCATACTTGGAATTATGGAAAAGGTATGCTTTCCCAGGCAATGCTACCTCCAGGGGAAATAAGGCACATAAGTAAAAAATTGTTCCTGTTATTCATGCTATTACAAGTGAAAGGATCGAATCAATGATGAATATGCCCATAGCAAGCAGAGAACTCAGATAGTGTGCTCATGGTGTGTGGCTGGAGTAAGCATTCCATCTATATGTCAAAACTACTAAACATGCTCAATCGAATCACAAAAACTCATGTGAATACATATTAAAATATTTTAGAATTTACAATATAAACTTTTTCATGGAGAAATACTACAATAATAAAAAATTAAAATACTATGATGTCACAAAGTGAAATTCATAACAAACCCACTGAAATAGAACTAACTTACAAGTGATAATAATTTTGCTAGGGCATCCATAATGCAGAAATAATGTCCATAATTTCTTAATTTAATTATTAATTTATTGTTTTTCATATTGCACCTTGCAAAATTGGCGATGGAGTTTTTCATACATTTTCGGTGACATATAAACAATATTCTCATATATTCTGTACCATATAAGAATGCCACTTTTTGACAGCTTGGCTAAAGTAGCACCACTGTTTACATCTGACTACATATCCTTCCGCCATCAGCTGGTCCTTCAAGTCGGGGCAGTATTTTTTATCAACACGCTGTCAGCTAATCCACTTCTCATTGTACTGTAATGCTAAACAAATTTTAAGATATTTTATGACTGACATCTGTATAAAAAAATAAGTAGGGTATAAAAGTAAAAATATAAAATGTTTCAAATAACTAAATTTTTGTTAACTCTTTTTTAATTTGTCCAAGAGAGTGAATTTTGGTTAACATTTGCGAGATGGTCTGTTGTATCTATTATCACACTTAGGATGTTATAGCTAAAATATTAGAGTTGGAAATATGTGATGTGGAATAACGTTAGAATTGCTTAAAAACTATTCACGCGTGTCTACATAACTTTCTAAGGAAACAAGGAGATGGGTTTCGAGAGAACAATATGGCGTATAATTTGCATAGACGAACGATTACCGGCCGAATATAAATTACTTGTACTCCAAATTGTTGTACATGAAATATATGTTACTTTAAAAATTATGCAGAGCTCGTGGAAAAATATACCTATTGGCATCTGTTTGTAAATTCATTATATATCGCACAGGAAATCGGTTCATCTCTAGCTGGTAATACCTCGCAAAATATTCGACAGATAGTGCGCACAGCATGATACGGCGAAGTTTGAGCAACCCTTTTTTTGGTCAACAGATAGTCTTTTTAAAAGTTGATAGTTCTTATATCACGGACTGGAAGTATATTTCAAATATGTGTTGTTTCATCAAATAATTAGAAATAATAATTCAACAATGTTATGCAATATTTCTGTATGCTTTTGGAATTAATATCAAGGACATGTTGAAAGCCAGGTTGGTGATGGATAATACGACGTGAAAAATATTTCTGAAGTTAGCACAACTTCAGAAAGCTTTTCCACGTCGTATCGTTTTATTGTACATTTCATTTTGAACACCTATACATAACTACATTATCACAAAGTTTAATTTTTAACACTAACAATCATTGTTTTGTGACCTTGTAAAATAAAATGTATTAATAAATCTAAGAACTCTTTCTTATCCACATATTTTCTATTTTTGGTATGTGCATCGGCAGTGCACTAAGAATAGCCAACATAATTTGAACTTTTGTTCGTTCGTGCATCAGCTGATACAGGATTTTGTAAATGGCACTTTGTTTGTTTCGTATATTTCAAGTTGCCACTCACTGACTGTCAGAAAGTGGCCTTCTTATACGGTATGGACCAGAACATCTCGTAGGGCGGGTGGAACCCACTGGCTGTGGTTAAAGGCATACTGATAATAACACATGCTTACACTCCTGGCTGATACTGAGAATTGGTGCATTTGTAGTGGTTCACTGGCGTGCATTGGTATATTTGAAGCGGAGTAAAGCACTATGTGGTAGATGGTCAGATTGTCTGGAGTGTAGGCCGTCGTCCTGTGTCAGTCATTGATATTAACAACATTCTAACAACAAAATTAAAGAGAATGCCAACTGGACAAACTTGAGGGAATTCCAGAATGAGCAAATAAACATGAAAGCTCAGATTAGCAACTCATTCTCTCTCAGAAATTAGACATTGCATTTAACCATATTACAGTGAGTTATGCTATTGTTGTTATGCCACTAGTTTTGTCGTAGTACCAAATATTTGGTAGTACCTCCTATGATTCACGAGTCCAAACCTTGCACATGTGCGATTACGCACCTCACGCAGAAGTACGTGTATCGAAACGCCTGTACAACACTCTTTTTAACTTCATTTGGTTGTGTGTCATATAAGCGAAGGATTCCAGACCCAAATGTCAGTCGACACCACAACACATCTGAAGGAGAGGTCTTAACACTCGCTATACTTGACAGCAAGGAAATGTGGCTCCTTATTGTTGCTGATAGTTATACTAGTTGGTGAGCACCGCTTGTCTTTTGGTGGAATATATGCTTTGTATAAGTGAAGTAGTGTTAGTATATTTGTAGTTATTTTTAATGAGACTGTGTGCAATTTTTATAAACAATTTGTAAGAGTGCATAATTATACTTCAAACAGTCATCAGCATGTTATATACAAGTGGTTAAAACACATTAATTATAAAATAGTGGATTTTGTGTTTTTGTATGTACAGCAAATGATATTGATTGACATGCAGAGATTCAAGGGATGCTGATGTGGGTCCCCACTTTACCTTGCTTTTCCAAGTTAAGGTGTAAATCGGTGAAATTGCCGTGTCCCTGCAGTCCTTTGTCGATTTGGATTGCTTGGAGATACTGAAATTACCAATAATTGCACTACCCGGTGGTTACACCTATTACACTGGCGAAGTAGTAAACCATATCGCACACCTTACTTATACTTAGCTGCTGCTGGTTGCGGCCCCCGAAATACCCTGAAGTATAAATTAATTGAAATTATCATGGTGATTAAAGACATTTACTTACTACTTTAATACATATGCATTTATGCTCATATGTTACAAGTTGATGCGGACCCGGCACTTTGGTCTCCCTGTGACCAATACTGCAAAAGCTGCTTATGCCATGTAAATTATTGAAAAGACATGTTAACATTACCTGAGCAGTCGGGGATAGAAATGCGGACATAGTCCGGTGACTATGTTAAGAAAAATCAAAATATTACACAATATTCCTATTTCGAATAGAATGGGCGACAGTTCACTGGATGAGTACCAAGACACAGTTCTCAGGATCGCGAGCAAAAGGACAATGTGGTGACGTGCGCTCGGTATGTCCCTTGTCAAAGGGAGACGGTTTGGCGTGCGGTGTCCCTTGAGCTGTGAAAGTACCGGGCGCCAACTCAGTGTTGAGCAATGAGATCGGATCGTGGGTAATCACCCTAGGGGACTCGAGGTAACACACTGACAGATAACAGGAAAATGCGAGCTGTATGGCCGCTGCGCACGCCTGGATTAATGAACGCACTATTGGTTATATGAAAGATGATTATTTTATTAAACACTTAACTGAACAGACACGTGGTGACCGCGTGGTCGTACAATGTAATACACCAATGGATTACGATTAATTAAGACGTGTGATGCTGCTCTCCCCTCGGTGCAATGTAACATAAAATACAAGTTATTTCGTGGATGACGTTATGATACGATTACTGAGTGAGGTTGCAGCCTCAGGGGCTGGTACCAAGGTTCTTGTGAAACGAGAGACCTACCACGTCCGCCCGCGTTGAGGTGATGAAGCGTACTGTACTGTGAACTGCGCCGGCTCCCGCTACTCGAGCGCGTCCGACGTCAAGCGGTGGAAAGATGAAACATAAATGCGACTTAAAAATGCTAATGAGATGTAAGAAAATGATATACCTTAGATTAACATAATCAAACACAATTACCCTATACAACTTACATAATAAAACACAATTACCCTTGCACTACACAATAAATCAGGGTTATATTAATATTAAATATTTGCATCGCAGCAACTACTGTATTGCCAACTTAGTAATGTCACATGTCCCTGGCTGGCTGGGTATGTGATGACTGTCTTTCAACACGATAAATATGATATAAATAAATACTGAATAGATCCACTGAACCAATCAATAATAATTATTAAATTATTAAGCTCTGAATAATTAATGACACTGGAGCAATTTACACACATGGAACAAATACACTTGATAATTATGACACTGAATAACTACATATAACCCTGAATAACTATACTGATGGACTCCGATCAATTATGTCGCACTGATGTCACAATATTGACGAACGCTGATTGATTATAACACTGAATACACTATCACTCTTGCCCACATGCCTGCTGGTGTGGTGCATCTGGAGTGGAGGACATTACTGTGGCAGTCACAGTGGGCACAAATGTACCAGTGAATGCCTGGTTCACGTCAGTGGCTGTATCCCCTGACACACATGGTACACATTTACAGGAAAATGTAATATACAGCCAGGGTATTCAGGCACACCAGCAAACCTTAGTATTACCTTTTACCTTATAAAAGTATATAGGTTGCCACACTATATCATCATAGACCGACATGTGTCCCATTTACGTTTAACGTGGTTTACTTGAACAGATGTGCCACTAGGCACAGCTGGATGAATTTGAGAGAGGCCGCATTGTCAGCATCCAAAAGGCAGGTTGTATGTGCAAAGTATACTGGATTGTGTGGATTTCTACAAGGGTTTGAATGCTATTTACAATGTATAATGAGAAGACATTGATGAAATAATACATATTTACAATTAAGTGTAATCTGTGGATAGATGCATAAAGACTGTGTTACCTATTTTACTGAACTTAATATAACTCCTGCAGACCTATATCCCCAGGAATGTATCTTCGCCATGTAAATCCGGAGAGCACACATTCATTTTCCTGGGTTAGCCCCCAACGGGCTTAGTGTGTCTGGTCCACTTAACTATGTGAGCATCGTTACTGGTTTGTATTGTCAGAACATCAATAAATTACTTCAACCCCACGTCAAGCATTTTTATTGCAGACCTTGCCTCTTAAAAATATATCTGGAGCTTGACCCATCAACCAGCCATTCTCAGGGTTTAAGTGTTTTCAGCATAATATGTATTTTCATCATTGATTGATTGGCATCTGGAGTGGTCTTACAACTTCGCATTTAGCTAACTTCATTCCAGCATGACTTGCCATCTCACAACGTGCATCCGCGGCGGTACTGGGTCAACATCGATTGCTCACAGCTAGAAGTCTATCGAAGCACAATTTATACCGCTTCAATTGAGAAGTAGAGGATCGGGATAACAGCCTAATCACATGGGTAACTCAGCCATGACCTATATCAGTAGAGCAGCTGGTAAGTTATGAACAAGAGGTTTCTGCTGAGTGATTCTCACAAGAACTCTGTGCGAGTAACAGTGCAGAGGCGACAGCTCTACCATTCTCCAAACTCGACCTAATGTCACATAATAAGCCCGACCTAGTGCATAAAAGGCTTGCCCTGAGATGCATCCCTTTCTCCAACCGTGTTAGCTTCTAACATGCTTTACATGGGGCTCACAGAACCGTGAAGGAGCTCACACTGTTATTTGGTGTATCGACAGTAAAATTTAAAAAAAAATTTAGGTAAATGCATTAACGAAAAAAAGGTTTACCAAGCCTTAGTATATCGACTTACGGTTCAGCTGAGCTTTATTAGTTGAGGAACTTGTTATACCTGTCAAATATATATATATATATACATATATTTTAAATATACATATACAGTGAAATCCCGATTTTTCGCATCCCGATTATTCGTATATCCCGCTAATTCGTACAAATTTGCCGGTCCCTTGAGAAAATCCCTTTAAATCGTAAAAAAACAATGCATCATGGTCCCCTCGATAATACGTATTTATTTTGGTGCTCGAGCTCAATTAAAACGTCTTATAATTCTTATTTACAACTTTAAAATCTCGTTAACTCGTAATGTTTTTAACCCTAGACTGTACACCAGCTCTAGATTTATGCAATTCGGGCAGAGTAAAAGGACTGGACGGGTACTATGGGACGTAGGAGGGTTTGAAGGCAGGTCATGACGCCGAGTAGGCTGTGAGGCGATGTGTCTGTGATTCCCAGAACTAAGAGGCGCCTTGGTGTATGGCCTAGGGTTATGAGAGGGTAGGAAGGAGCAGAGCGAGTGAAAAGTTAGTCAGCTCGGTCTTAGCCATGCCTCCGAAAAGAGCTAATAAGTGTCTTTCCATTAGAGAAAAAAAAAGAAATCATTAACGCATTGGCCGGTGGTGATAAACAAATTTACGTGTCCAAACGTTATAACGTTCCTCCTTCCACAATAACATCAGGTTTGATAGGTTTTAAAAAAAGTGCTGCATAAAATTGAAGAAGCTTAGTGGGGAAAGTGCGAGTGTATCGGCTGACGGTTGTTCTGAGTGGAAATACGAATTGGGAGAAATAATCGATTCTTATGAGCCCAACAACATTTTTAATGCCGATGATACGGGGTTATTTTATAAGTGTCTTCCCCACCGATCAATGTGTTTTAAGGAAGAAAATAGTAAAGAACGTGTAACCATATTGTTGGCCGCCAACATGGATGGATCTGAGAAATTAAGACCGCTCATGATTGGCAAAGCACCCAAACCAAGATGTTTTAAAAACATAAAAACTTTCCCGATGACCTATCGTGCAAACAAAAAAGCGTGGATGACGGGCGAATTATTCAAGGAATGGATACGATCAGTGAATGCTGATATGGAGAAAAGGCAGCGAAAAATTACACCTTTCATGGATAATTGTAAGGCCCACAACAATACCCCACCGCTCAGTTATGTTAATGTTGTGTTTTTGCCTGCCAACACTACTTCTAATCTGCAGCTTCTAGAACAGGACATAATTAAAACGTTTAAAACCTTTTACCGCAAGGAAGTAGTGATGCAACTCCTTGACAGCATCGAGGATGGGAAGGATCATAAAATCACCTTATTTTCAGCCATGAACATTGCTCACAAGGCGTGGCAAAGTGTTAGCGAAAGCACAATAAAAAACTGTTTTCGTGCTGTGGATTCATGAAGGTGGAATTTTCATCAGCAGTTACTGAAGAAGACTTAGAATGCCCTGTGAATTGGAATCGTCTTCCTCAAAATGAAGAAAATTCTATAATGTTTGAAGATTTCGTCTATTTGGACGATGGCCTAGTGGTAGCAGTGCTTCTAACTGATGACGAAATTTAGGCTCCATCTCAGGACATTGATGGTGAAGGTGATGACGAAGATGATGTGCTGACAATTACACCTAAAGTGGCTAAACAATGCATCAACAACGTGCGCCATTTCTTAACGAAATCAGAAGTTGGCGATGAAGCACTTTCTGCTTTGAACATGCTTGACAAAGTCATCGACAATACCCGTCTGCAAGGCTTGCACCAAAAGAAAATTACAAATTTTTTGAAACGTAAATTTCTAATGTGTTTTTTATTGATGTAATTATTGATTTATATATACAGTACATATGTATACATAATATGTAGCCTTGCGTTTATTATTACATCTTAATGCAAATTTGCATTAATCTCGTTATTATTTATTTTTTCTTTTTTGTTCGCGATTATTGGCAATTCCGCCTATGCGAATATCTTGATATATCATATTTAGCATTCAGTCGCTTGACAATACGAATTTTCGTGATTCTACTGTATATATTTAAATTTTGACCATAATTTGTTTTAAATCAAAGATTTCGTTGATCAATTTTTTATCTCGATAGTTTAAACTATTGTGCTATGCTTTTGAATAAAGATCTAACTATTACTTTTTTTTTTTTTTTTTTTTATAAATTTGCACGAAACGAACTACGAATTCTTAAACAATGCTTATGGTCGAACGGCGAACGCTACACTAGGAGGCCTAAAGGTTGGAAGTTTTGAAAACGCGGTGAATTAAAGTGATGGAGTTATTTTGTAGCTTGTATTGTTTTTCGTGCAGTTGTATTGAGTTTAGTTAGTGTTTTGGTGTAATCGTTTACGTGCATATTATTAGTATATTAAGTGAATAGTAGTTTCTCTTCTAAAGCGTTCCTAATCATTGGTGATTCACTGTATGTTGAGAATTGGAATGGTTTTGAAACTAGATGAGAAATGTTTGGGGAAGTCAAATATTTTGTTTAAGGCGAAGTATCCTACAGGGTAAGTTGTATTGTTAAGTAATTCTGACGCAAATGTTGCCAACCCATTGGTTTGATTTATTTTACCCAAATGGTTCATGCTTCACCTTGTCATTTCACGAGTGCTGCAGTTATATCAGGCTATTACACGGAGCTGATTTTTGTTTAGTTTTTAATTCTGTTTCAGTTGCTGCTCTGTGGGTGTTCAGTACAGAAGGAAGAGTTTCTTATACGTATAAGCAATGCCATTATTTTTTTGGGTAATTATTAAGTTTAAGGGCTTTTCTGTACAAATAAAAATAATTTTCATAGAAAATGGTATATTTCCACTCTACTTATGATGCAGAACATGAATATACGAGGTGCATTAACGTAAGACTAATTTTCTTAATATGTGCCCACCTAACTTAACAACCTAACCCAACGATGTGTGAATCACTATTTTACACTTTTAAACTAACTTGTAGGGTTTTAAAGTAACCTAGGATTGTAGGGTTTTAAACTAACCTAGGATTTTTGGATTTTACACTAAACTACGAATTTAGGATTTTAGCAATTTAAAGGAACCGTAAAACACACCAAAAGAATATAAATTTACTCACCGGATATAATTCTTCTGTCAGGGGCCAATTCAACCTTACCTCATTCGACGGAACACAGTTTTCCACAAATCTGGCACATAACGCGAATGTAACGCACTGAATCACTAGTTTTCAGCCGAATATAACGCAATGAAACACTCGTTTACAGTAAAATATAATGCACAGAAGTACTCGTTATTTCTTTCTCTGTTTTTAAATTCGTCGGATTGGGATGGCACAACGAGACCCTGCAAAGACACTATGGCGACTGATATTTTTTAAATTGACTGTTAAAATGCCCATAATGACATCCGTGGCCGCAATGTAGCGTGGAATCTGCAATGCGCGGCCATTATTAATGGCGGTAGACATTAATTGACGTAAACAAACCGGGAAACTGCTCGTACATTTCACAATTTTTTTAAATATGTTCTACTTATTTTAACATTACACCCTCTTGAATATGAACAAGGTAAGCTGTGCAGAACCCATTAATGCAACTTTTGTTGGTCTAGGACGTTTTGTTTAGAAACGTAAACAAACTGGCTATACTGCTCATTTCGCAATTTTGTTCAATTTTTTTTATATATGTTGTACTTATTTTACAGCTTCTACCCTAATAAATTAGTGTTCTACATGATTAGTAAAGTGTAAATATATCATAATTTTGAATTTTTTTTGTGTTTTTCAGAAAAGCCCCTAATTTTAATAATTACCGTTCCACTGTACTCCTACGTGTCTGGTCTAGTGAGAGGTGTTCTTGCCCTTCTCAACATATGCTCACTCCCATATCAGGATTGTTTAAGGTCATCCTCACTCCTTGAGACTTGTATGAAAAATTAGGACATGCATAAAAACAATGATGTAGCAGTGATGTGGTTAAATAAATAATACACTTGGTAACTTTTCACACAACACATTTTATTTAGCGAATCCTCACACGAAGCGCATAACTTAAATGTTTGCCCCCGCTACGGCTTGGGGAACCCCTAATATGCAAAACCGGCCCAAGGTCTATGGTACTTTAAGTGAATGTATGTTAAGCCTCAGGATTGTATATAACTCCTGGGGTGTGGGGTGGCACGCTCTCTGGGTCATCAAATTACACTATGGTTCCAGACAAAAATGAAGGAAACTATTAGTAAACTAAATGTTTGGTGCTGAAGTAGTGAAGGTAATTATCCAGTTTAGGGGCTTTTCTGTAAAAAAAAAAAAAACCGAAAAGTGGTATATTTCCACTCTACTAATGATGCAGAACACTAATATACTAGGGTCATTAACGTATGACTAATTTCGTAATATGTGCCCACCTAACAGAACCTAACCCCACAATGAGTGAATCACTATTTTACATTCTTAAACTAACCTAGGATTGTAGGGTGTTAATCCGAGATTTATTTAAAACCCTACAATCCCAGGTTAGTTTAAAACCCTACAATCCTAGGTTAGTTAAAAAATGTATAATGGTGATTTACTCATCGTGGGGTTAGGTTCTGTTAGGTGGGCACATATTACAAAATTAGTCATACGTTAATGACCCTAGTGTGGCGTCAGACTTAAACAAAGCGGCGGGTTGATACGTTCTACTTATTTTAAAATTACGTCCTAAATATGAACAAGGTAAGCTGTGCAGAACCCATTGATGCTATTTTTGTTGGTCTATGACGTTTCGTTCAGAAAAGCCCCTAAACTGGATAATTACCATACTGAAGGCCCGGAGAAACTATGCGCGACGTCCACCTCACTCCGTTACTAGGAATCAACCGATGTCATGGCGCTCGTGCTGGCAGATTTGCACGGCATGCGTGCGTGAAGTTATGGAAAGTTTTGCGTGAGAATTTTAAAGAATACAAATGACTTACAATTAATGATTATGCTGGCATGAGAACACTTTTCAAAATGATATAATGAATGAGCACTCTCAAAATTGATAAAATCAAACACAAATAAGAAAATGCATACTTCTCCTACGTTACTTCTTATATGGTACAAAGAATATAAACAAATTATATTCTGTTTGAGGTAACTTGGTGGCTGACGTTAAGTTCGTCTCCCTGTAAAGAGTGCATAACACTTTGTTCATTTTTGTATATCGTTATAAAAAACGGAATAAACAAGATCCACTGTGAGACAGTGCTGTCTATTGCCTGCATGTTACGTTATGGATTATGCTTGTTGTGGAACCCGCAGGTTTACTTTAACAAGAATAAACAAATGATAAGGCTAAACTCGTTCCATTTAAACACTCTACGTGACGTGTTATGCTTTTGAGAAACATGAGGCGCTGCGAATACTGACTTAGGTCTTAACTGATTTGGAGGCATTGATTATTTAACACTATTCACTGATTTAAGATTTAATTACCACTTTGCATAGCACATTAGTTCATACGCTGCACTGGGGTGGCATAATGGTTATACACTAATGCTCTTACAGGTGTAGGTTGCGGGTTGCGGGTAGACAGAATTGGGAACACTTAAAATTATACATCGAATTATGAGTTTATTATTATTACTGTGACATAATACTACAAAAAAGCCTACTTCCGTACATTTAAATGCAACGTATATATGAAATTGTATCCTTACCAATGCAATAATTGTTTGACCAAAATCATACAGAAACATACATTACATTCATGCATACATATTGCGTGTTTCAAGGTAGTTCTTTAGAATTGCGGGTTTTCCTAAAGAAAACTCGCGGAAAACTGTATAAATCAATATTTCTAATCACACTGAACACTGAGTTACTAGGGGCATCACGATCAGGGTGGATTTTTGTACAGGGGAATATCAGTTAACCCCCACAATCCCTGCACCAGCATTTAGAAGGTGAAGATAAGGACAGACAAAGATGACGTGATGTCCATTTTCATCTTAGATTCATGAGTTTCGAGGCTCTTATAGGTAACTTTTGATGTAACATTAATTTATGATCTAAGTTATAAATTTATGTTGCTCATGCTTCAGGAAACACAGTGACACATATTTAACGTGAATTCACTTATATGGAGCTAGTTGGCAGTCTAAATAAAATTCAACAGTTTGAAATTTTTAGTAAACAGTATAGAAACCTACTACCATCACCATCATCATAGATTGAATATGGCATGCACGTCGACTTCAATATGCAAAGAACGATGGTACTTTTGACCCAAATAGTGGGGTTGATAACAGTGTAAGTCAACAAGTTTTGTCAGTTTTTAAAAATAAAGGCTACACACGTCTTTATAACCACGTGACTGATTAAAAATTATGAACACTGCTGTGCTGCATCTCATTTTATTATTTATGATTGGTATCTTAACTTTGAACACTAAATAGTCACTGCTAATAATCAACTCCATTACCATTAACTCTGTGATATTCTAAATACTAGAAAAGACGAGGCCAAACGCACAACGTTATTAAAAAATCAGACAGGTTCACACTCAAATTTAACGATTCTTAATTCACAACACACTCAAACTTATGCACACTATTTAGATATAACACTTTGCTTGTGAAATTCGAAAGGATCCATAAATCTGTTCACTGCAGACCACACTCCCCAAAATCTGCATTTAAACTAACATTAAAACATCTTTTTCGCTTCACTTTTATTCACATGAGTTTGGGGTGTAAAGGAGCACGGCAGAATGTGTAAACATGTCTTATACTCGTCCATATTTTACAAAAAGCTGTGATTATTCATAATTGCCAAAAAAATTAATTGAAAAAATATGTTTTTAGACCACAGAAGTTGTTTCATGTTTGCATAGGTACGTTTGTGTATTTGAATTAAATCCTAAATAAGTAATGAGGAGGGTTATGAATATCGGGCAGATTGTGAAGTAAAGGCATAAAAGTCACAACAATGTTCAAAACTATGGAGAAAGAAAAAAAATTTAATTAATTTAGTTACTGGAATGTGGTTCAGATTTGTGTGCGATCACTTTTCTGGCGCCACATAAATAAAGATACATAATATTTAACGCAAGAAAATCCCTTGCTTATATGTGAGATATGCCACTTGTGCAACCCAAGATGTCTACAGTGCGTGTACAGAGATTTATCCAAAAGTGGGTGAAAGGCTACAGTTTTAATGAAGAATAAATGTACTCCCCTATAGGATGTTCACGGATAATTGAGCACACTATTGAAATGAAAGTTTAATGAGAAATGCCACTGCCGCTACCTATATGTATTTTAATGCTCGCACAAACTGGTATGCTGCCAGTAAAGTTTGTATCAATGGAGGAAAAGTAGTTCCATGCCTTAACATTGAATTAAAAGTGTTCCTGGCTAAACATTTGAGACTACAAAAATGATTTATTTTGCTTCCTTTTCATTTAAAGCCATATAAATATAAGAATTAGCAAATTTGTAAAATATTTAGTTTTCTAATAATTTCGCAGTTTCACTTGTCTGATTGGGACCGTGGTGGTGTAGTGGCTAGACTCCTCGCCTGCCACCTAGGGGAACCGGGTTCGATTCCTAGTGGGGTCGCTCCTGGATTTTTGCACGTGGGAATCGTGCCGGACGATGCCGCTGGTTGGCGGGTATGCTCAGGGTTCTCACGTTTCCCCCACTTTCTTTCTGGCGCTGCTCCATGCTCACCTCAATTCACCCTAATCGGCTCTCTTGACCTCAATGTTAAGAGCCGCCCAAATATCTTCACTCAATCACTCGTCCGACACATGAATAAAGTGGTTAACAGAAGCAAAATACTTGCGATCCAAACTAACAATAAAGAATTCTTGCACATTGAGTAACGGGTATCTGTTTAATTTAGAATGCAAAAAGGGAACCGGGAAAACATGATATCTAATATCCTTATTGGCCAAGGGAACATTAACAACAATATTAGGAGATGAATTGTAGATAATTGCGTGAACATCACTTAGACCATAAAACATACTTAAATGTTCATGTACAACTGGTGCTATCATGTAAAGTGGCAAAGTAATGAGCTACTGAATGTGTTTTAGAATANTGGGTATCTGTTTAATTTAGAATGCAAAAAGGGAACAGGGAAAACATGATATCTTTAAAACAAACTATCCTTATTGGCCAAGGGAACATTAACAACAATATTAGGAGATGAATTGTAGATAATTGCGTGAACATTACTTAGACCATAAAACGTACTTAAATGTTCATGTACAACTGGTGCTATCATGTAAAGTGGCAAAGTAATGAGCTACTGAATGTGTTTTAGAATATTCAAAAATGAACCAGCACTTAACAAGGTTGTACTAACTTGCCTTGTACACTAGTTTCAATGGCATGACGCAAATCAAAATTTCCAATCTGACATTAGTGAGAGCTTCACTGGCGCAAAGTAGCATACCATTTAATTCAATCCTAAAACTCAAGATGATCATCCCATTAAGGGTGTCACGTAACTCAAAAGAGAAGTTACGATACAAAGTACTATAATGATCCCGATACAACTGACTTAATTTTTTGATGTACCCACTGTTATTTATAATTATGTCTTCCAAATTTTTGATAAGAATAATTTGATTAGCTGCATTTGTTGAAATGTCATCCTGGGTGTTTGCCAGAGTTCACACGATGTTTCAGAAGGGTTAAATATTCACTACCTAAAAACTTTTCAAAATCTTTCCTCCAAGACCAATTAGTGCATGCTTCAATCTGGATGGCAATAACAAAGTTAAGGTTTCAGTTTCAGACTTAAATGCAAGAAAACTATTTCTTAATTGTACCACAGTTAAATTAAAATTCTGGTCAAAAGAAGAGTTCTCAGCAGAATGCCTGTTCTCATTCTCTCTCGCGCACTGACAATAACAATCCAAATCTAAATGTAATACACACGACATTTATTCTTTTCCTATTAACCTAGTACCGCATTATTTTTTTTATTAATTAGAGTGCATTAGAACAGANACATTATTTTTTTTATTAATTAGAGTGCATTAGAACAGACCGCCTTGGACCGGTGGGTGATCAGTCAACAGTCTAAACCAGGTCAAGGTCAAGGTCAAGGAGAATATCTGCTGACCAGCCAAATAAACAATAAAGCTGATTGAAAACCACCTGCCGCTAGGGTCTGCAGCTCCTACACTGCACAACACTAATTCTATTTCTGAAGTGGGGGATAACAGGATGAGCTTTACACAAAACTAAATCACCTACACAAAATGGATTGTCAATCCGATGTTCATCATACTTGGTACGGCTCTTGAAATGAGCATGTTAAGTTTTTAAGGGCAACTGCCCAGATCCGACGGATGTCCTTGGGATCATCCGGTAACAAATCATTTAAATGCCACAAATTGGAAAAGGATTATTGTAAGTGAAACAAGATCCACCGGACCTGTCCCATGAGACTCATGCTTGGCATCGTTGAAAGCCATTTGCAACCAAGTAAGATTTTTGTCCTAATTAGAGTGCTCAGTCACATGAAAAGCAATAAGAGGTTTCGGTTGAAACGCTCCGCATGTGAAGGTGGGGGGATTATATGGAGACAAGGTAATATGGCGAATGTCATAAGTGAAACACATGTCATGAACAATTCTTGAAGTTATTGCTTGACTTTAGATCAGATGAAGTCTTCTCGCACGTAGACTCCTAAGCTGGTGCAAACTCCATACCATCGGCACTAAAGTTGCTAGTATCCAATTCTTTGATGATGGTCGAGTGT